>OMMV01193312.1:0-14158 GCA_900302635.1 Chatrabus melanurus
CTTTGAGATGTCACCATTTGTTGTATTGCTATGTGAAATAGATCAACTTACCAAATAAAATATTAAAATTTACATTCACATAGAGTTGTTCATTCTATGTCATAACTCAATGGAGTTATTATGATTTTTAAGGTAAGTTAAAGTGATGGTTATGTTAAACACATGTTAAAGTGGAGTATCACAAACATGGGAAACTATGTCCATGTTAGAAATATATCACAGCAATAATAAACACTTAGTGTCCACAACCCACTGAAACAAATCTGTTCAACAGGTAGCAATATGTACATGTAGCAGATATTAATAGTAGATTAATGAAATCCAATCATACTGACAAATGTTGGTTCGGCGAAGGTTTGCTCTCTACTGAGTGCCCGTTCTAGTTGGGTATATGCCGAGCACTTTCATATATCGGCCGATATATCAGTTTTTTACTCCCGAATATCGGTATCATATCGGCCCCCCAAAAATTCCATATTGTTCGGGCTCTAATAAAAACGTTCCTTTCAAGTGATTACTCTACTATTCTGGTAGCGCCAGAGCTATAGCTAGCTGGCCTAGCTCGGTTTACGCAGTTTCTTGCTAAGCCAACTTGCTGAGTTCGTTAGAGGGCGTTAGACAGAGAAAGGGTGTGCCAGAAGGAGCTCCTTTCCATTTAAATTAACAGGCACAAAAGAAATTAGCGTTTCTTTTCAGGATACTTCACCCTATCAACTTTACTATCCGTTTTGAAGACACCTGTCAACCATTACTAGCTCGCTGAAATGGGGTAAAGTATAATATTTTTTTAAGAGGAACTTTTACAACTTTCTAAATCCTCTAGCAAAGCAGGGCACAGGAGAATGTGCTGAAAAATGAAATCTGAAAATGAAGCTGTGTTGTTCCTAATGCTTACTGAACCGGTCCTGTTGAATTCAGAAATGCCTGAGCCTCCCACACTCGCTGTGCTTATTGATCGAGTTGGGTCATCATTCGCTTCCCGTGATGCTTGTTTTCTATGTGCATTCAGATATGTGGAGCATGTGCTACAGCCGACGATCCTGAGAGCTACAACCAGCGCTGCAGAGGTTGTGACACCATTACAGCTAAAGACAATCTGACAGCGGGAGGCAATAAACACCTCCAACAGCAGACGTGGGCAGCGGTATGTGAGCACTGCTGTTTGTTGAGGAGATATCTCACAAAGTAATCGAATACAGTAATGGATTTCTGTGAAATTTTGTGGACATTCAGGTTCAGGGACAAGTTGATTAGAGAGGCTATGTCAGATTGGGGAGCGTCCACCGGTGTCAATACATTGGGTGAAAATGGGTTCCACCCAGGCAGCCCTGCAGTCCATCCTTATCTCCCCAAAGTAGCCATCTGTCTGCCACAGCCAAGTGTTAGAGGGGTGTGAAGTCGCTGGGGTCCTGAGCAATGAACCGCCTGCATCCTGCAAACGCACAACTTGGCTGTAGTGTTGCAGCTGCTACTCAAGTATTCTACGGAGAGAACTAGTACAGAAGATATCAGGTCTTCATCTTTAGTCACTGGTTAATATTCAGGTCTCAGAACCATACTTAAGACCAGAAGTGTCAACACTCTGAAGACTTTGTCCTTCACCCTCCTGCAAAGGTAACAGCGGTGCCACATACCTCTGTCTAGCAACCATAGGCTCTTTGGAGACACTGTTCCTCCTCATATGCTGAGCTGCCTGAGACTTCAATGTCACTTGCAAGGTCAGTCAACCTCTGAATGAGATGGACACTCCCTGTATACAGACACACTGCTGATGACTGAGTCTAATGAGTCAATGAAAACTGGATCGAGATCTAGGCCACTCACAAACCCAGAAACTCCAAATTCTCAATCAATTTCTAAAGAATTCCAACCAGGGCATTGATTTCACACAGATCACAGTATCATCTGCAAAGCCAACGTTGGTGAACTTTTCCTCACTGGAAAAAGCACCAAAGTCACTGGATTCTATGACTTAGATGACCAGATTGGAGCACATAGTAAATTTTAGTAAAAAATTGAGTAAAATAGACTCTGCTTGGAATGCATTTGGTCCTACTCCAAGAGTAGAAGTAAGTCCTATATAGTTCCTGAGGCCCTTGCCAGCGCATATCACCGGATTCAATGGCATAAAGCAGATGAAAGTCTACGACTCCCCCTGTATGGGACACCAGTCTGATGCACGTTATTTCCCTAGCCAAGGCCGGTACCCATTTACATCTAGGTGGACTGGGACAATGCAGATGTTGTGTCTTGTCCAAGTACACAGCTAGCACGACTGGGAATTGAACCTAGGTCTACATACTGGTAGCCCGACTCCTTAAATCAGTTCTGTCATTGTGTTAAATCCAGATGATCGACTCTAATAAGATTCATTTATACTATGCTTGTGAGTTGATTTAACAGTGGTTTATTTAGCTATATTTGGAGTGGGGCCAAATGTAGTCCTGGCAGCCTATTTTACTCAACACAGTTTACTGTGTAGGGACCCAGAACACATCCCTGAGGGACGCCAGTGTTGATTCCACAGCACAAGTGCACTTCCTTCAATTTTCTAATTTTAGGGCCATATCTTGATGCTCGATGGCGCACAGTCTAAAGTGCACTGGGGCATGTCAAACTCCACTTTACTATTTACAGGGCACGTAATCTGGGCACGAAGTTTAGTCGCTTAATTAGTTGTGGGTGCGTTTTGGGTGTAACATGAAATAAATTATATCAGAGTGCACTGGATCTTGGTGCACTGCTATTTAGAAAGTGGACTCACGTGCAAAATTTTCTGACAACTTAACAGACCTGCATGCAGGTCCAACACCCAAGCGGAGCGCAGTCACCAAAGCTCCCTGAGGTGAAGCAGTAAGATGAAGTTTTGTATTTTTCCATTTTATATTTATATATATTTTTTTTTGGTGTGGTGCATGCTTCATTCACATGTAAGGAGAAGGCAGGGTTAATTACCTGCACTGCATCTAACTTCTAGGTGGCGATAGAGGCACTTTGGATTCACTTTAGAGAACCTGTCACGGTGTCTATGTTTGCAAAACAATCTATAATCGTTGTGAATATTCATGTCACTGACAAGTTTCAGCCAAAGCCTGCGGTAGCACCTCGACTCACACCTCAAAATACTTTGGAAATATGATTAGAGAAATAATTAGGGACATAGCTGCAGTAATAAAGCTATGAAATGAGTTATTGTGCAGGGGCAACAGTGGCAAGGAATCTCAGTAATTAACCTGCGTCTTGGACTGTTACAGCCCAGCATGTCATAATGATGACACGTGATCCTGCAGTGACCCAAAATGTCCCGACCTTGTCCAAAGCACTTAAATTCTCATCTAGCCCGAAAACTGGTTGCGCCCATTAGTGCGAACAGGTAAAGCACGAGTCAGCAGTTTGTTTTATCCACCGTCGCTGTGCGTTTACATTGTGGCGACTGCATAAAAGCTTCTGGGCCTCAGCTGTGACATAAATCAAGACTTTTTAAAGTTTAAACATCAACAGTGTCATTTCACTTGAGGTGGAAAATTATATCCGAGGTTTGCGAGTCGCCGCATATAAACACAAGTTTGAAGTGACGCAGGTTCCGTGAATTTGCAACCGGCGTTTTTGCAGCATTAAACGTGATTACAGGTCAGCGGCTGATTCAAAAGAATTTCAGCTGCTTAATCCACAGGCGGCTTCACCAAATAAAAGAATACATAATCTATTCTGCTCCATAGAGCGAAGCATATTTTCAATCAAGGCTTCTTTAAAGGAGTTTTGCGTTTAAAGCAACCCTGCTCAAATTGAAAGCGACGCTGGGACTGCACGGCGTGTTCTCGCTCATAGCCTTTTTGAAGTTTGAAATACACATCCTTCAACGGGAAAAAAATATGAGCAAAATCCTTTTTTAAAATTTTATTATCATGTGGCATTAACATGGAGTGGCATTGACTTGCGGCTAGTGTGCAAGCTAGCATCGAATATGAGCATGCTATATTTCAAGGTTGGTCTCATCCCCAGTGTGTCGAAGCACACAACACGATGTCAGAAACCCTTGGTGTTTGATGCTGATGGTGAAGGTAACCTGGGAATTATTGCATGTGGTGAAATGGTTAAATGTCACAGGAAAATGCACGGCTACAGCAGCGTTGGTGAGACTACGTGCGGGGAAATAGGAGCCTGCAGTGGCACACGTTGCTCGAGTGCGTTATTGGGCGAGCCCTTACTAGTGTGTTGAATGGGAATTTCTTTGCATGCATGTATGCTTGTTTGCACGTTGATCATGATCTGTGCGTGTGCAAACACCGCTGCGCTCACCGCAAGACGCACACCGGCAGCACTCACGTTTGACTGACCAAGACTAAATGTGTTTATATTTTTGACTTTTTTGGTTTTCTGTTCAATGACATTGAAAACTGAAGTCATATTTAAAGTAAATCCACTGTTAAAATGCATTAAAAAAACTAAATGTCATATGTTTCAAAACACAGTAAGTAATTATTATAATTATTTTTTTAAATGTGTGATGTAATCACTATGGCTTTACCTGCACATATACATCGCTCTGGCTCGCCCCTTAATCCCATGCATTTCTCTAGTATTTAATGAATGGTTTTGCAAATGTGCCAGCAGCTGCTCAAAGACTTGACCACTTTTGTTTCCAACCACTGACACAATACCTACTGCCGGCAGTCAAGTCAAGTTTGGGAGCATGGGCGCATGCGCTGGTGCCTCACGTCGCTACATCCACAACACTACAGAACCGCCTTGGATCCTGGATGACAGCCACCCAGGCAGACAACCAGGCCATCCCCACCTTTCAAAAGTAACCATCTACCTGCCATGGACAGGAGAAACATGGGTGTCCCCTTGGCCTTCTCCTGCCACTGGGGTCCTCAAGACTGAAGCGCCTGCGTGCTGGATCATGTGGTGAAAAATGTCGAAGCTGCCTCTCCCTCACAGTGCAAGTGAAACTCCTCATCTTTGTTCATGGACTATAAGCTCTTCCCAGATGTCTCCTGATCTCAAAGGCTGAGGACCCATATCACAACTTCCTGCGTCTCACAAACGTTAATTTAGCCCATAAATTTTTTTGGGAGTTCCTGCTCTTGGATCAGTTCCTCGTTGCCTCCAATTTCTATATAAAGAGCTGTTCGGTCTTGGCACGCCAGTGAACAGATGAGTGAAGACTGTGACCCTTTCACTTAAAATGTCACTTCTTTGAGGTTTGACCAGTCGCAAATGATGCCTTATGACTCCAGATGAGAATAAGTCGATGTTTCGCAAATTGATGAAGGTTGAAAAGTTTGCTATATTTCATGGTGGGAATCACTGCTCAAAAAGTAGCTTACATAAGAATACACGTCTCTTTTTTATCAGCTCAATACTCGACTCACCCAATCACATTTTCTCTGTTTGAATGACCAGAGACATTTCCTTACAGATCCCTCGGATTTTCTTCCTCCATCTCTATGGATTAGACTCTTGCACGTGACGCTCCTGTGAGAATCAGACAGATATGAAACATGACATCTCTAAGATTTAACACAAAGGTCTGAGCGCCGCTTGATGTTCCCGTTGGGCTCTCACACGGTATCCGCTTTGGGTGGGAAGTGTTTCTGGTTTGCGTTTGCAGACTTCGGCGCCCATGGGACTTTTGCTTCGCCTCTGGCATCGTCATTGTTCATTGATGAGAGAGGAGAGGCTAACAAGGTCTCCAGGCTGCTCTCTCCTGGAGACGTACTTTTACCTCTCAAGCAAGCCTTCATTCCGGACAACAGATCACCAGATTCAAAGGAGAGAATTCACCGTTTCTTCTTAAAAATCAGTCGTCCAACTTCCATCTGATGTCAGGAAACTCAAAAATGACCATTAGCGGAGATGCATTGTCATCGTGGTTAGGTGCAGAGCAGAGCTCATTAGGTTTTTTCCACGCTATCAAATGCAGTGCGGTGATCCCGGACCTCTTACCTACAACCTGCATAGCAATGAAGCGTCTCGCTGACCCACACTGGCGACCTGTCACTTGCACTCTATCCACCCGATTCCTCATTAGTTGCTGGCTCTTGACGAGGAAATCTATAAGTAATCCTACTTCCTCAGTATTAATCTACCTTTTTTCTGCACTTCCCCTCTGCAACATGCAATTGTTAAACGGCGCTTTCACGCCAGCGTGTTTGAATTTTCATTGCCGTTATTCTTACTCCCGGCATCCCGTTTGCCTTCCTCTGCCGCTTCGCGCACTTCCGCGTCTCTCTGAAATAGCCAGAGAGCTCGCATACACTTCCCACGCTTACTCTTCTTGTGGCACACAGTTGCATCCAAGCCGGATGGAACCATGGTCAGAAGACGGCTCCGCTGCTTGGATCTAAATTGGCAAGTCCTGTACTCCGAGTTTCAGAGGATGACCTGAGGTAAGGAGCAGGATGAAGTGAATCCTCAAACAATAAATATTATCATTCATTAAGTTTATTGGGGGACTCGGGAGGAGGACTGTAATCAGGCTCGTCTTGAATATTCAAAAGTACATATGTCTCTTGTAAATATTTATATCATCCATGTATGAAATGAGCAGAGCAAATGAAGGATGAGGGTGCACAGATGGCTCGTAGCGAAACCATTTTTTTTAGTTAGATGAAAACAGATTCCAAATTAAAATGCACTGTAAATAAAGACAATATGGAAAGTTTAAGCCAGTGGTCACATTACACAGCCAAAAGAAAATGCTGCCTCGTCAAATGAACGGAAACAGATGGGGCAATCATAAAATGATTTGTTACCTGTATCACCCCGAAGCTACAGTATGTAATACAAACCAGATTAAATTACACCAATTAGTTTGCTGCAATAGAGATTGGCGTTATTATTTTTGCGCTGTCATTTTTTCCTAATTGGAAACATCAAGAAAATCCATTGAGCGCAAACAAAGCGGAGCTAATTTTGGAATTCAACAATGGGCACGCATAAAAAAAAAAAAAAATCAATTATTTTGTATGTGTGAGCATATTGTGGTTGTGAATGCACGCATGTGTGTAAACTATACAGCATGTGGCCATCGGATGTATTTAAATGAAGAGGGGGTCATATAAACGCATTTGCAGAAAGCAAAAAGATGGAACCAAGTGATATATCTTTGTGGCTCCCGGTGGGATTCAAACACCAGACATCTTGCTCAAGAGGCCAACGCTCTACCAGGTCAGCCAAAGCGGAATCCCCACTGGCCAAGGTAGTAGGAACACATTTCAAGCTGGATTTCACCTTGCTACATATAGGTCACCAGTTCCCTTAATAATATTAAACTTAAACAGCCAAAAGAGACCTAGTACCAAAGACATCCAGTCGTCACCTCAGGTCAGTGGTTACCATCCAAGTCTCACAACCATACGGTAAGACAGGTAGCACCAGGACCCTCAGGACTTGGACCTTCGTTCTCATGCAAAGATATCAACATCGCCAAACACCTCTGTCCAGCGACCTTATAACTCCGTAAGCTCTTCCCAGCTGTTTCTTGAGCTCAAAGGCCAAGGACCCAGAGACATGAATGTCACTGCAGATATAAGTGAACACCTTTCACTGCATACAGATATACTTCTGATGGTCGAGTCCATGAAATCAGTAAAAGCTTGGATCTTAGCCTTGATCCAGGACAATCACAATAAAATATTGTTGCCGTCCCAAAAAAAAAATTTTTTTTATGGGAATGTAAGGTTGTTAACTGTTGATGCGTTCAAGGACAACTGTAAAGATTTGCAAGAAAAGAGTTCATTCACTTTTTTTTTTTTCAGACGCTCCCATTTGATTTGTCAAACAGCAATAATCAAGAGCTCGAGCAATTCCTGGATGCGCTGCCAAGCAGAGAGTCATAACAGTGCAGCACCGCTGAAATGTTGATGAAATAATTTTAAGTGAGTAAATCTTCCCAGACACCGACCATCTCTGTGTCAGCAAGTTTGCTGCCCCTGCAAATTGACTTTTATTGTACACTTGAAAGGAATGGAAATCAGAACCTATTACAGCTGGCTTTGGGGAAAGAAAACAACCCAAATAAGTTCAACTTTGTTGATTTTCGTAGGTTTATCCAAACAAATATTTGGAACGGAACTAAAAGTGTGTATGGCTTCACTTTGCGTGCGTGTTTCTGGAGATATTCCTGCAAGTTTGCACCAAAGCAACCTTTTGTGCATTCATTCAAAACAGAGTCAATCATAAATTATAGCTCAGCCAGGCTGAAAGCAAAGCAGTCCAACCTCAACAGTAACATTTGAAGGCAGTTATTCTTCACTATTCCTCAATAACAAGGAGGGAAGCTGTTTCTGTGTAACTAAATACTGCGTTTTTAGGTGAGTCCTGGAGGATATTGAGAAGACAAAAAGTGGTGTGATGGAGTATAATGAAAAAGAAACGGGTTCTCTGAAAGCAACAAAAGCAAACACTTCTCTGAATGTGCTGTAAATAACATCCTGTGTTGTTTAAGATTACTATGGAATACGCTAAGAAGGGTTGGACATGTCGTGTAACATAGTTTCTACGGTGGCTGAGAGTGGCCGGAACACTTCCAAATTAAAATGCAGAAAACACAAATACAAAAAAAACACCCGTATCAAAAAAAAGTCTTGCAAATGGAGAAAATGCTTGCAAAGACAGAGAACACAAATATAACCAACTGGATAGACAGTGCCCATGAGTATGTACCATGCATGAGTGGTGTGTATAGTTGGGAAAGAATAAAGTGATGAGGATTATACTGCAAAGATAACCAAACTGATGTACCCTTGAATTTTTATTTATCTCCCCAAATATTTTCTGAGCCTATGCCTACCTATAGGCAGAATATTGTGGTCATTGACTATATGTCATTGGGTATTCTGAGTAAACATATTCTCACATTTATTTTGTCAGCACCTCCTGGTACACTACGTTACCTATGAAGCAGCGTTTCTTCTGCAGAATTTTCCACTTTTACAGCAACATAATATTCAAAGATATGTGCATCCATGATAGCATACAGCACAGTGGAGCGGACGTGCTCCAGAGTGGACTGAAAGGAAAAACGCTGGAGTCGTTTCTGTGTGTGGACAGTAAAGACGGTGCAGTAACATTAACGGCCAGCGGGAGGAAGCAGCGGTATGTCCTGTCGCTGTGAACGTGTCTGTGAAGTGCAGAAGAAGAGTACACAGTGGAGCGGACACACCCAGCACCTGCCTTAAAAGACAGGTGGTCTCCCCACAGGAGGTCTCAATTGAGAGGTCAATTTAAAAAATTTTTTTTTTTTTTTTTTTTTACATCTGTATTGGTCCCTGATTATGTGTGGAAAGTTTCTTGGAAATCTACCCAGCGGCGGCTGAGAAATAAGGCGGACATACAAACAGACAGACAGACATCCTAGCAGCGTTATATTATAGATAGCACGCGTTGCACGCAAAAACAGACGTGTTGCAGAGCTCCACAACACAACATAAGTACTCACAACACAAACAGAGGTTTCTCCCAAGAGGACTTTTACTGTTCAGGCATTGCAAAAAAAACAACAAAAAAACAAAAACAAAAAAACCCCCCATAAAATGCAAAAATATAGCAAGCTTAAGAGTAAAATTGTAAATAAATCAATTTACTCAGCTCTGCCGACCAAGTAGAGATAAAGATAATAGAACGCCGTGATGCACTGAATGTCCGTCAGTTAAAGTCCTCCGTGCAGAAACCTTTTTTTGTGTTGCTGGTACTTCTCCTTTGTGTTGGGGAGCTTTGCAACGCATCTGCGTTTTTGGGTGCATTGTGCGCATTTGCACCAGATACATCACAAAATTGAATAGTTGCATGTGCTGGAGGTTCGATTTGCTTGCATTCTGTTTTTTGCAGGCGAATCAGGAAGAAAACATTTTTAACATTTTCAAAATCCGCAGGCGAATGAAATCGAGGCGAGCAACTAATTAGCGAACGGGGATACTGATTCTGACTGCTTAGAGAATAATTTCAAACTACATTGAGACCAAGAGCTGAATTAGACGAATGGCCGTTCGTCTCAGTCGCCAATCGGTCACAAACGCAGTGAGATGCCGGCTTTATCATGAAGGATAATGTGCTCACTCTGCAATGCCTGTTTTTTTTTTTTGAGGGCGGGGGGCAGTGTTGTTCAATTCAACACAGAATCATGGGCAAGTAGAATTTTTTGCAATTTTTACAGGTCAAGCTGAAGTTTAAGATCAAAGATCAAACATATACTTTCATGCAAGCTATCAGCGCAGTCTTGCGAAGGACATTCTCTGCAAAATTGTGACAGCCGCTATCGACACTGTGGGTGGAGGTTGGACAAGTAAGGGTCGAGGTTAGGGCTTCCTTTGTAGACCGTGCATTTGGGGTGACCATTCATATCATATGACATCACCATGAGCTGTACTCTCTTAAAAACAACGTTACACCTTCAGGTAATGGCGGGTCAGGTCCGGGGTCAAATTAGGAAAAATCAGTTTTAATCAACCTGCTAGAGTTGTATGTCAGGGGTTTAATGTTAAATGGTATCAAAGGCCTATAATTCCATCTGTGTGTGAGCAAACTTTAGAGCTGAAACTACTTGTTGCAGGCATCTGTGACACATGTCATGAGATATTCTGGGCTCCAAACTTTACTATCTGTCTTTCCAGACACCTGGTATCCTATAAGATGAATATATTTATCTCACACTGACAAACTCTTCAAGCCTACATGATGATTTATTACAGCCAGGTGTCCGAGCCTCGCCATTCTCTGCACCGCACCCACCACATTTGGCCCATGTCACTCTCTCAGGGGCTAAAAGCACGTGGCCTTTATTCAATCTAGCTCTTGATCATGCAGATAATGACTTTAGGGAGCCAGCCAGGCTGAGGGACGCGAGGAGTCTCTGAACATTTGACAGCCACCAGACGGGATAATGAGACCGGGCTGACAGGCTGAAGGCGTTCATATTCAGCAGATAAAAACGTGCATCTGCAGCCGCAATTCAAAGAGCGCTGAGGTGTTTGGACTCGCGGGGTTAACTGCGCGTCTGCGCGGAACTTCAGGTAGGATAAAAGTATCAGTTGAAACGGCAAGAACGTCTCCAGGCTGAAACTTTAATTATGTTATGCAGCCATGACAACCGAACTTTTTTTTTGACTGTGCCAGAACCAGCAACCACAGGTGCTCAGTAGGTTTTGTGCACGAGTAGTGATATTAGTCACAAGCAGGCACAATTGTGTTAACTCTAAATTGTCACAGTAAATTTATACTCTCTCCGTCTTCTTACTTTCTGCTGTAATTTCCATTCGGATGCAAATCGCAGGTTTTTTTGCAAGAGAAATTTTTAGCGGTATCCACGGGAGAAACTGCTCCACGGATGACGCCTATTTCCACCTCCACCTACATCATCTTGAGTCTCATGTGACATTATGGCTACTTTAATGTCCGACCTCACCTTCATCATCACTTTTCACCATACAGGGACAGAGACGGTGAACAGAGCGGCTCTTATCTTTATGTGAAGCAGCATCCCTTTATTTAACGAAGCATAAATTAAGGTGGGAGATGTGTTGGTTTGGCGAGGTTATTCAAAAACTAAGGAATAGTTTTCACAATACTTGGTGAAATGGATGAATCTGGCCTAGAAAAGAAATAAAGTGTTATTACTAAGTAATAACAATTTATAGTGTGATTACTATATTATATATGTCTTTATGCCAGCTGTAAATGGGTACTGATCTGGTCTGGGGGAAGTAACCTGCGTTGGACATCCCGGCTACGGGGAGTCATAGACTCTCATCCGCTTCACGCTACGGAATCTGGGGATAAGCACCGGCACTAATGGGACTTACTTCTACTTCTTTTTTTTTTATTACTTCCATCTTTCCTTCCTTCCCTTTCATCTGAAGGACTTCAGATGATTGCGGTGACTCGTTACCATCACTTGCGCATGCCGCAGTGCACCCGAGGGGCCCTGGGTCTGCACTCGGTCTGGCACACAAAAACGTGTTGGTGCACGGTTGACAAGGTTAGGCCACGTCCCACACGGCGTGACACGGAGACGGCCACAGCTGCGGTGCGCTGGGTGACCCTCCCCTGTGCCGGCCGGGATGGAACGCTGCAGCTGTGGTGAACCTCTGCCTCGCTTACCCTATCTCAACCGCACTCACTCAAACATGCGAACAAACTGATACTCTCCGGGGACGCACAACATCGTCTGCGCATTCAGAGAAAAACAAACTGCCATCAGAAGGCAACATATGGCTTGTTGCTTTTGGCTCACATCTCTTGGGCTCTAACTGATACAGTAACACAAAGGGCTCATCAGCTTGAACGTTTTGCACTGCCGTGTGCGTCTTTGGTGCGATTATTTGCCAAAAGTAACAAATGAGACTTCCATTTTCAGTTTTGCATCGTTATTTCTCATGAGGATGATTGGGCTCTCGTCTTTGCCAGCTTTGAATCTCAGGAAGATAAACTCTGCAGCAGAGGACTACAAAACTCCTTTATTTATGTATGTAGGACGATGAGGAACATATTTGTATTTACAAGATTAACCTTGGTGGAGCGGAGTTTCCTCTTGAGTGGGAAAGGAAGGAGATTAAAATAAAAAAGATATTTGTGCAAACAAAAGCAGTTGATGCTGGGGGACAATGTTAGACAGTGATAAACAGAAACATAAATATCAAAATAAGAGCAGACAGGCTACTAAATTCAATGAAAACAGAAGGAACAATGAAAAGGATGAGGCAATAAATTACAGTGAGGATGAGCAGCACATTATTAAAATAATGACTGACAGCAGCAAGCAAGCTGGTAAAACATCGCCATGGACAGGGAATCAGTTCGGAGTTCAGCGACTTTTGGGTGCCTTTGTTGGTGAGGCCCTATCTTGATAATCGATACAGTGCATGGTCCAAAATGCAAGGCACAAGTGGATTCGGAATGTGCTCAACTCATTTTTTGCTATTTAGAGGGTGCGTCATTAAGGCGCAGTCACACTATGACGTTTACCCCGGCGTGTGGTGAGCGCAGTGCAAAGTCGAGAAAATTGGCCAGACGTCAGCAAAACTCACGTTCCCGGAGTTTGGTAGCGAACCTCAAACGCAGCACGGCATTCCACAACGTGATGCTAGTGGAGGCCTGCAGAGGTGGGCGTTAGCCAGCGCTCCATTAGAGCAAGCGAGACCTTTGCCAACGTGGCAATGTGCGGGATAGGGGTTTGACACGCCACTGTCCAATGATTCTGAGCAGGCAGGGCGAAGCAGCACCCAGTAACTTCGGCTAGCGGAGGCTAGAGGATGCTAATGGAGGCTAACTTGGTCGTAGCGGTGATTAACTTTCTCTAACAGTCTCCAACGTAGCCAGAAGTACCTCGGCAAATTGCGAGGAATTTTAAACATGTTGAAATTTTTGGACACGACTGATGTTCATCGGCGGAGGACGGCAGAGCCCAGCGGCGGCTAGCGGACACCGAAGTTCATCTACGCTGGCCCAAACATCTAGGTGTGACTGCGCCTTTGGGGAGCAAAATAGGGTGCTGGGTGCAAAGAGGTTGGATTTTTCCTCTTATTTCGTCATGAGTGGATTTTGGGCATAACATGAAATAAATCAGAGTGTCATCTATTATCTGATTTAAGAGCCGGAGTGTGCCAGGTGCACAGCGCTCTGCTATTTAGAAAATGGCCTCAAGTGAGACATTTTTTTGCGAGTTAATGGATCTGCACCAACCACGCAGATGCACCTTACATAAGTGGGTTCACAACACACGTACATTTCTGCTTGCCAGCGACAGTATATGCTAATGGTCATGGCATGTATAATAATAATAATCCATTTTATTTATAGGCGCCTTTCTGGACACTCAAGGTCACCTTACAGCAAGACAATAAAACACAATCAATCAATCATAAAAGCCAATAGTAAAAATACATAATATAATAGTGTACATAAAAAAAAAATATATATATATAATAGTGTACACAAATGTAAAAGTGAGGTCATTCCAGTCCCATGAACAGACAACTGATTAAAGGGAGTAGGCTTGTCGGAAAAAATGAGTTTTAAGATGGGATTTAAATATGGTGATGGAGGAGGAGTGTTTAATGTCATGAGGAAGAGAGTTCCACAGGTGGGAGGCTGAGCGACTGAATGCTCTCGACCCCATCGTAATTAGGTGAGCAGGAGGGACAATCAGCTGGAC
>OMMV01193324.1:0-18880 GCA_900302635.1 Chatrabus melanurus
GGGGGGGGTGCACTATTGCATTTGCCTTTTTTTGCCGAGATCTTAGATCAACGGGTCTTAGCAGTTTATTCAGAATCAAGACAGTGAACAGATGACCTCTGCATTCGAAATAATGACCTGCTTTTGCTCTTCAAATGCAGGGCAATTGAAAATTTTCTGGGAATTGCTCAGTTTCCAGATGTGGAGTGCACCACAATTTATGCCTTCCAGTGTGATGTCGACTTGAGGCAACTACAAACAAATGCGGTCACACTAACCATGTTTAACACCATCAACCACATATAGTGCCCTGTCTTCCACCCATTGCAAAAGCGATGCACAGTGCAACACAAGTGTCATTTTCAGTTTCCACCTGACACAGTTGTGCTTTTTGGGCCCAGTGCCCACACCAGAGTATAACTGCTCATCTATGTGTCCATGGGCATGTTTGTCTAAAAATTAGGTGTCGTCAGGTGCAGCGCCTGTGCATTGCAAAGCATGCACCACAGACCACTAAAAAACTGGTCTAATAATGAATGCAGTTTTCTTGCTATGTATCAGGTGCAATATTCAGATGCACCCTACTCTGCTTGCATGCACATGAAACTGAATTAAAAACAACCCGAACATGAAATCAAAGTAAACACTAAAGGAAAAATACACAGCTTCACTTTACTGCTTCAGTGCTTCACCTCAGGGAGCTTTGGTGGCTGCACTTCGCTGGAGGGCTGTGACGCATGGCACATATGTGTTAACTCATCAGAAAACCGCTCACTTGAGTCCACTTTCACAATGGCAGTGCGCCAGGTTGCTGGTGCACTCCGGCTCTTAAAGGGGGATGACAGAGGGTAATCTGATGACTTATGAAGAGAATAATAATGACTAATTAAGAGAAAAAAACGCAACCCCATTATGCCCTGTATTCAACGTTGCACTCAGATTACATGCCATGTAAACAGCAAAAAGTACCTGGACATGCCTCGAATGCATTTGCTCTCTGCACCTTGAAAACCACTGCTAGCAGCCACCGCGGTTGGCATGACACTAATTGCAGTTACCATTTTCTTTAATATGGTTTGTCAGGTGTCAAATCTGGTAATTCTTGAAAAACTTTCATATGAAGCCAAAAACATCCAGCAACCTGCACAAGAAGTAAGTGCTATGGAGGCTTTGAGGCCCATTGGTGCCAGTGCTTATCCCTAGATTCCATTGCATGAAGTGGATGAGAGCCAATGATCCCCCTGGATGGGTCGCCTGTCCATTGCAGGTTACTTCCCCAGCCAATGCCGGTACCCATTTACAGCTGAGTGGACTGAGACAATGCAGTGAAGGGTCTGAATGCAGAATGTAGTGAAGGGTCTTGTCCAAGGTCACAGACAGGTAGCCTAACAACGGAATCAAACCCAGGTCTACATATTGGTAATCCAACTCCTATCCCACTGCACTGCTGCTGATAGATGGTTATTTCAGAGATATGGGGATGGACCGGTTGTCTGCCTGGGTGGTTGCCATCCAGGACCCAGGGGGGTTCCATGGTGTCGTGGATGCGGCGAAGCACACCATCAGTGCATGCTCCCAGACTTGACTTGAACTCCTATCCCACTGAGCAATCTGCTGTACTACACAAGGAGTGTTTCAAATTTCTAAACCCAACTTGTATCTTGTACACAGTCGCAACACGTCCAAATTTGAAAGCACAAACCATTTTACCAACAACCAGACCCGACTGACATTTGTGCGCCATACTACACACCTATGCATGTGTATGTTGCATCACAACAGATGTGTCAGAATAATAGATTGGGACAGGGGTGATATACGTTGCACTCCGCTGCTAATGCCAATGCAAATTACAAGAATTGCTTCGTGTTGGTGAAGGTATGTTGCCTTTAAGTGTCGTACCCATAGCAACCAAAGGTGCCTGCTGTGCATTACTGTTTATAGTGGGGAATTTAGAATTAAGTGTACAGCTCACACTCAAATGCAGAGTTAATCTTACAATGAACTACTCCAAACTAACATCTCAATCAACGCTTCGTTTCTATGCATTTATATTGTTCATGATGTGGCTGTAAACACAAGGACATGTGGCATCTTGCATGACAAGGATGCATACCGCAAATCAGGATGCAATAATCAGATTGATAGGAACTAATGTGAAAAGAGCTCTAGAACATGTGCCCTTCATGTTGCACCATATTGCTGCTGATTTGCATAAAGTTCAAATCTCATTCATCTCCTCTGTCTCCGTGTCTCTTACATCTCTTGCCAGCTGTCAGTCCACTCTGTCGCTCGCCTGTCTTGACTGTTTGAAATAAATGATTACTGGCTGCTCGATTTCGCATCTCGAGTCAGCATATGATGAGAGAGAGAGAGAGAGAGAGAGAGAGAAAATGGGGAGAGGCAGAAATAAAGAAGAAGAAAGCACTGTGCATAACAGTTTCCATCCTTTCAGTTCATTCCCTCTTTTCTGCCCACGCTATGCTGCACGTTTCTTTCATCCCATCTCTTCCCCTCCTTTCACCGATTCGCTCTTTCCTTTTCCAGCTTTCCACCACGGTGTTGATCTGTTGTAACTTTCAAATGTTTTTTTTTTTCCTCTCCTCGTCCTTTCTTGCGTCTTTCTCCTCTGCATCGTCTCCGCGCCATCTCAGCTGTGACTCATTTAGCACGCTGCCCTCTGTGCGTGTTGAGAACGGGCGCTGGTGTCCTTGATAGGTGCCTCTCCCGAACAGAACCATTTTATGTGCTCGGTGGCTTTGTGGCTCGCCCGAGGGTCTTAAACGCTGTTTAACGTCGTCATTTAGTGTCAAAACCTCCGAGCTCTGGGTTTGTGTGCGTCTCCACGTGGGTCTAATTGTGACACATGCTGTTGTTCTCCACTCACAACATGGGACGCTCATTATAATAATCACCTGAACCATGGGAGGGTGATGAGAATTTAGTGTGGGATATTTATGTTTATTTTAAAAAATGGCACCAATTATGACCAAAATACTTTTGAACGGCGTTTTCATCAGCGCTTCCACGTGGGCGTTGATGCACCCCTACGGGGACGACACTTTAGCACAAATCCAGGCTTCACCCTCAAGTGGTTTTGAACTGGGTGGACGTTTTTACATTGACTCCAGTGCGCGGAGACAGACAGACAGATGGACCGGTTGTCTGCCTGGGTGGTCGCCATCCAGGACCCAAGGTGATTCTGTAGTGTGGTGGATGTTGCAGCGCGCAGTACCAACGCATGTTCTCAACCCTGACTTGACCTGGAGTGCCGCTCCTGCCACCAACCCCTGTTGAGACATGACCCTCATAAGCAAGTTTTTATGTTGGGAATAAACCAGAGTGCCTGGTATAACCTACACAGATATGGGGAGAACATGCAAACTCCAAATAGAAAGGACCTTTGGAACCAAATGCACAAACGTCTTAATGAACTGTAAGGAACAGGTGCAAACCATAGACTGTATATATAATGGAGAAAAAAAACCTCCATGATGTCACCCTTATGTTTTGTGAAGAGCAGGTTTGAAACTCAAGTGGATTGGTCTTGAATGTCGCCAACTTGGCAGTGCCTGACTCCGCCTAACTCCCGGTCAACCAATAAATGGGTAAAGAGTTGGAGCGTGGACAAGACCAGCGTGACCTGCGAGCTAGCTAAGGTTAACAGGCTAGGCGACAAAAATAATGGAACTTCGGCGTTTCATTAATGCATATTTTTGCGGACTGGGTGGTGTTTCTCACAATGGGTGGCTTGTGTGCAGATATTAAAAAACTATGATTGGCATATTCCCTCAATAACCATGGCACCATCAGTGTAGCTAACGTCACCAAGCTATTGATACTTGCTAGTTAGTGCCAACATACAAATTAATTCTGAAATTTCACTCAATGAAAATACTGCAGCACCGTCTTCTTAGATCTTCTTTGGTCCGGTAGTACAATTAATTGCACCAAAAGCCATATTATCTCAGATATTTGTATTAAAATGCTCAGAAAGGACACCTGCCACCAGAGGCCACAAGCAGTGGCCGACTGGACTCGTCACACTAGCTGTCACGTTTATTTCTGGTATAAAGGTGCACATTTTAACACATTTTTTGGAGCAAGCCTCAAGTGGCCATTCAAGGATCTGCAGGTTTTGGCACTTCTGCGTTAGCTTCATCTTTCAGCGCTGGAGGTCCCCGCTTGGTGCTAACCACCAGGCTGGCCGTGAATAGAATAAAAGCTAACAGAATGTAAAAAACTGATGAAGACGGCGGTGCATCGTTTCTGCTTAATAGTGCAGTAATAGTAATCCCCAAGAAACTCGCAGCAATTTCCATCTGGCACCACATTTTGAACGCTGTTGTGATCGTGTCATGATGTGGCCCAATGACAGGATCACGTTTTCACCATCAGAATGCAGCTGCTCTGGTATTTCTACCTAAGAATAAAGTCAATTTGATTATGTATTATCGAGGGTTGGGAGGACTAATGAAAATCAATCAGCTGGTCGACAGCTATTCTTGACAAATTAATACAGTCAAATCTAAGTCGTAAAAGTCCAATTTAGCTTTAATTTACAAAACAGCTATAGAACTACAAGTTGAAAACACCGCATTAACAGTAAACTATATGAAAACGACCAGACACAAGATATTTATTCAAAGCCCTTTAGTGAACGGAGTGCTGCCTGCTGATGTTGGCCTGTGCTGATTCCCGCTTGATCTCTGTTCTAGGCGAAGCAATCTCTGCAAGGGTACCCTGTCTCATAGACCTGGGGTCGTTTTTTTAACCCTCAGGCTCTACCACAATAAATCAATTATACTACATACGACAGTACATTCTAAAGTTCAAATGTTCTATCCCAGAACATGTCTGGAGTCTGTGTACAAAATATTAGTTTGGTATGCCAAAGCAGAGCAGGTAGCTCAGTGGAATAGGAGTTGGACTACCAATATGTAGACCTGGGGTCGCTTCCTGGTAACACTACCTGTCTGTGTCCTTGGACAAGCTACTTAATCTGCATTGTCCCAGTCCACACAGCTGTAAATGGGTACCAGAAGTAGCTGGGGAAGTAACCTGCAGTGGACTGTCATCCTGTCCAGGGACAGTCGTAGACTCATCTGCTTCACATTAGGTTAACCGCAGATAAGCACCGGCACCAATGGGCCACTAGTCCTATATGCGACTTGCTTACGCCAAAGCAACTATGAGGTATAATTATTTTAATATGGTTTATATAAAATATCTAGAAAGAAAAAAAAAGGCAAAATATCTGAAAAGAAATGTTATATTGCAGCACAATTTTCCTAGAAAAAGTCCTTAATGCATAATGGACGTATATGACCCTTAATGTCCCATGTTTTTTCTCGAGGTCGCCACAGCGGATCCAGTATTGATCCACATTTTAATTTGGCACATGTTATACTCTGGATGGCCTTCCTGATGCAAGTCCAGATGTACGAGGAGAATGGGGCACGGGTGGTCTCGAACTGGAGACCTTCTCATTAGAAGACAAGTGTACTAACTCCTTGTACCGTGCTCCCCAAAACGAACAAAGATTAAAAGAGGTATTTTTATACATATGTAGCTCATATGTATGAAAAGGTTAATATTCTACTTTTAAACCTTGCCTTAAAAAAAAGACATTTTATTCATAAAAACCTTTTCAAAAAGGGCACGAATTTTCACTTCAGTATTTAAATTTTCACTCAGTACAGCTTAATTGGGCTCCTGCATGGCCGGCGTTGACCACAAATGCCTCATTATCCTTTTTGAAACAGTCCTCACTGAGTCATTTTATTCTCCATGTATTCCAAACTGGTCTGAGGTCCCTGTGTGCCTCAAAGTGCACAGGGTATTTCATAAAGTAATGCTACCATTCTGTCGGCTGCAGTTCGTTAACGGAGCTCCGACTGACTTGCAGATCGGCATGAGGCTTGACCGGTACGCTCAAGCCAAACAAATTTTGAATCGCGCACTGAGGGCTCATTGTAATACACACAGAGCACGGACCTGCTGCGAATAGACGGCTCTCCTTTTCCCTTTCTCTCTGACTTTTCCAAAACTTACATGCATGTGGTCCCACTGTGCACAGCTCCAGCCAATTAAAATGGCCCAGCAAGGACTTGCACGCTGTCTCATCAGTCAGTATGTCGTCTTCCAAGTTGAAGGAGAAAAGTGTGCAACACTTTGACAATGGAAAGTGGGAGTGGTTTAAGTGTGCTGCTCTATCGTGGAAGGTACTGTGTATATGGTTGGTTGTATTGTCAATGATATGAAACTGCAGCAAATATTCCACAAAGCAATTTTCAGTAAGAAGAAGAAGAAGAAGATATAATAGAGGAAAATCAATCAAGTCCTACTTCAACTTGGCTTTTAATACTTATCCATAGACTTTCATTGTGCATGTAATGAAAAATCACAATAATGTTAAAAATCCTGGATTGAACAGCCTCGGTGGCTCTGTTACAGTGAGATACACATTATGACAGCATGTTACTGTTTTTTTGTAGGGCTACAAATGTAATGATGATATTACTCGTGATGCAAAATTCCAGGATAATTCTGCTTTGGCAACACAATGTACCCTTCTCACTGAAATTGTATAAAGATATTGTAATAGCTATTGCTAATCGTGCAAGTTTGGTTACTGGCTTCGCAAGTTGCCTGTGGTTTGACTGGACAGCGACAAAAAAGTAAATCTGTTTTATATTATTCGTGTTAGGCACAGACCTGGAATTGAACACTGGTCTGGATATCAGTAGTCCAAATCCTATCCCACAAACGTTTGCATCAATTCTCTTCCTATTCAAAAAGACCAGCTCAAAGAATTCATTGAAAGCCCAAAACTGCAATGACATACATGCCCAAAATAGTGTAGCGGGTAACTGAAACGATCTTTCAAATGGTGGTACAAGCACCACTTTTGGATGATCTTGGTGTCCAAAAGTAGGTTTTTGGCTAAGAAGAAATAAGTCCTATACAGGCCTATGTATTGGAGGACTTACTATCATGGCATGAAGCAGATGAGACTCTACAACTCCCCATGAATGGGAAGCCAGTCCATCACAGGTTATTTTCTCGGTCAAGGCTGGTACCCACCATAGTGTTGCTGAATGGTGCAAAAATCATTCACTTTGGGTGAAAAGTTTTACCCACTGTATAAATCTAGTCTATGGGCCAATCGATTTTTGGCCCATAGACTAGATTTTCAAAATGGCCACCATCGCAGGTGAAAACCAGTATTACATATATGTTTATAATATGCTCATTTTTTAAAAATTTAAACATAGATATATGTATTATGTGATACTTATGAACCTCCGTCCCTTTTGACGTGCGGATGTAATGAGGACAGAAGATGCCTTGGCCAATGCAAGTGCGTCAAGGCAGGGATGGCATGTACATCGTATTCCAAGTGTCATGGGGACTGCGAGCATCAATAAGAATCACATGAATGCGTGCATCGCATGAAACAACGTAGGACTGGAAGGTGGCCCAGGGATGACCTTGAGACTCTAGTGCCCAGGGTATAATATAAAGAAGGGCAAAGACCTATTTTGAAATATTTGATGCATCTCAGCCACTTATCTTGAATAAATAATAATGAGCTTGAATCGTGCTTCAACCCCAGGTGTCTGCATAAACATCCTGACAGGCTGCACACTTTGTATATATTGGGTAGTAATTTGGTGGCCAATTTGATTTGTTTTACGCCATTTTGGATACGTCTTAAAAATCAATCAATATTGAATGATTCATTAAATGAATGATTTAAACCAGCATGGTATTTTCCTCATTGGCTGCCATTTTGAATTTGGCCGCCATCTTGGATAGAAATTGGATTGGCCCCTGAGCCAGATTTAAATAGCACACGAAGATCTACATATGTGCCAATTTTGGTGCTGTTCACCCAAAATGAACAATAGGTTTGATATTCTGCACCATTCTGCAACACTATGATGCAGATAAAGTGTCTTCTCCAAGGACACAGACAGGTAGCAAGCATGCTGAAGCAATGCTGCTTGAGTTGAGGAATGACTTGTGGAGTTCCAAATGTGGTTTCTTCATGGTTAAACAGGTGCAATTTAATGCTACAACCATCAATATTGGGCAATTCTGTGCAAATTTATCACCGAAAGAAGAATTTCCATCCCAAGCATGGCAGCCATCTTGGAAAATGGCTGCCATTTTGAAATTTTGAGTGGCCCATGGGCATTTTCAAAAGAGTAATATCTAACAATTATTTTTTCTAAATGTGGTGTTTGTACCACCATTTGAAAGATTCCCCTGAAATATTCTATTACCTGCTACACTATAATGGTTGTACGTAAACCTCTGACCATAAATGTACATGGCTTTTTTTTACTGGCATGCTTTTCTGGCCTAAAATTTGCAAAACACTTAATTAGTTCATAACATTTTGTTGACCAGATTGTTTTCATCCACATCGAGACTGCCTGGATGCCAACTATTGCACGCCAAGTGTTTCCCATCTATGCCAGCCACTGGATGCCAGGTTGTTGCGTCCACAGTCTGACAATTTAAATTGGGGATAACAGAATTCCTCTTGGGTAAGGTTCAGCAGAACAGCACTAATTATAGTGGGACGGGAACAACAGCTTCATCTGTTCATTTCTGCATTCCGCATTCCTGCACGGTTTTCTAAACTATGGTGCATTTTCCTTTGCATACCTTACAGAACACTATATTCTATGACCCATATGCTCCCTGGAATTCAATGCCTTTTTTTTACCTACAACCGATTTGTAGACGTGTATGGACGGACTGGGCTGCTAGGTTAAGGCGGTGTACAGTACATGTGTTAGGCTTTTCTGTCGCCTTGTCACGCAGCCCATCTGTTTAGGAGGTGGAAAATAACATTTGACGTTTGTTGCTGCAGAGATTTAAGGGTGATGTAAAGGACTGTTGTGCTGAGCCTTGAAGGGGAATTTTGTTAAGAAGTTTGGGAGGCTTTTTTTCGTCTCTATTGCTCCCCTGAGTGGCTTTCTGTGTGCATTTGTGCATCAGCAAGTGTTCATTCCAGCGACTGTACTTAAGCGTATATGCTCTTGAACGTGCTACAATTTTATGGGTATGCATACACAGTGTGTGAGGTCTCCCTTGGGTGTTCCCCAATCCTTCAACATCTCCCCGTTTGATGTCGTGATCTGACACTCGCTGTCTGTCTCTCCCCCATTTTAAGTCAAACAACCAAATCCCACCAGAATCCTGTAAAAGATTACAAAACCCACCTCTTCAAAAATAAATGAAAGGTTTTCTCTCTCTCTCTTTACCCCACAAAGCCTGTTGAAGACACATGACGTCTAAATCCAACGCTGTTCAGAAGCGATCAGCTCCACGTGCTTCGTTGATCCCTGTGAATTGCTGCTTTAAGAAACTATGAGTGTTCATGTGCGGAGGGGAAAAGAAAAATATATCCTGGTAGGTTGAAGTGCACGTAAAACTGAGGATCTACTACTTGTTGATTTCATCATCCGAAGTCACTTAGCACTAACTCGACAATCACTTTCCATTGGCTCATTGTGCAAAAACGTATTAATTAAATCACATTAAATTAAATCGCATTAATAGAGCAGGTAGCTCAGTGGATAAGGAGCTGGCCTGCCAACATGTAGACTTGGGTTCAAATCCCATTCATGCTACGTGTCTGTGCCTGTGGACAAGACACTTAATCTGCTTTGTCTCAGTCCACTCAGCTGTAAATGGGTACCGGTTTTGGCTGGGGAAGTAACCTGGACTGGAGAAATCCCCCTCATTGGCTGCCAGTCCAAGACTGGCGTCCCATCCAGGGAAAGTCGTAGACTGGCACCAATGGGCCTCAAGGCCTAGATAGGACTTTCTACTTCTAAATTACATTAAACTCATTCCTGAATAAAATATTAATATTTTGCAAAAATGAGAGATATGTAGAATATGAAAAATAATGGCCAAGATTCATTGAAGACCAAATCATGTAATTCAACAACTACGCTAATAATAGAACTGGCCTACCTGTATTTGCATAACCACTTTGCCCTTGATGAGACCATAAATATCGCATGATACCATTTACTGTTGGTCTTTACCTTGGCTCAATAATATACGAGGGTGTCGCATCTTGCGGACTGGAAGAAAGGACTTGTCATCCCACTCTGAAAAGGAAAGGATGATCACCTGGATTGCAACAACTACAGGGGTATTACACTGCTCTCTGTGCCAGGCAAGGTGCTTGCAAGGATTATTCTGAACAGGATTCAGTCCCAATTAGTTGCCGCTGAGCGACCGCAGTAGTCTGGTTTCAGACTCAAGAAGACAACCACTGACCGCGTTCTAGCTCTGCGAGTACTCATTGAATGCAAGCACGGATACCAGCAGTTGCTGCCTGTGTTAATTTTCGCAAAGGGTTTGATTCAGGTGAACGAGATGCTCTCTAGGACATTCTGAAAATTTGCAGGATCTGTAACAAATTAGTGAACATCATAGCTAGCCTATACTCAGGTATTGTGAGTGCTGTGTAGAGCGGGGGCAGAGTCTCTGACTTTTGCCCAGTGAATTCTGGCATTCATTAGGGATGTGTTCTGGCTCCTACTCCGTTCAGTGCTTCCATGGACTTGGTGTTGGGTAGGGGTGTGGAGAACATGTTGTGATCTTTGCAGAATCGACGGATGCACTGATTATAGCACTTGAGAAGATGAGTGAAGAGTCAGAGTGTCTGGGTTTGTGATTGCCCTAAATCAAGACCAAGATCCAGGCTTTCAGTGACTTCCTGGACTCAGCCATCGAAGTGCATCTGCATGGGGTGAAAGTGTCGAACCTGTTAATCCCATTTGCACCTGGCATTAAAATGCATTTTTTGGTGATCGGATTGCAATCGGATTGTGCTTGACCACACAAAAGGTCAGGTGTAAATGTGCCCAAACTGCCTCGAGTACAGATTGTGATCCAATTGGCCGAACAACTATTAATATATTTTATACAAAACGGTTAGGTGAATTGGAGACTCTAAATTGACCGTGAGTGTGAGTGAGAGTGTGAATGAATGTATGTTTACATACTGTACGTGTCGGCCCTGCAATAGAATGGCAGCCTGTGCAGGGTGTTACCCCGCCTCTTGCCCAGTGACTGCTGGACGAACCCCTCCCGCCCCTCTCCCATGACCCTTAACTGGACTAAAGCAGGTTCAAAAAATGAATAAATGAATAAATGTTTGTCTGCAGGTCGCTCCCTCCCACACTTTGAAACCTATCTACCTGCTGTTTTACGGCAAGCTGCTTTGTGCACACTTGGAAAATAACAGTCGTAAAGGGTGCAGACTCTTAGAATCGATTTTTTTTTTACGGGTAAAAATGCCTGAAAACACACTGAGTAATAAACTGATAACCCGTTTCCCTGGAGAAGTGAGCCCATGTTGTGACTTGGAAATGAAGCTACAGCGGGGAAACACTGCAAGTTATCCACAAATGTGACTGCACAAATCTGCACCCAGTACTTTCCCCAGCACAACGGTAACAGCATTACTGTCTTTTCATTCTTTTAGAACAGTGGTCACCAACCATTTTTAAATCAATTGTCAATCTCCAACCTGTCTGCCCGTTTAATCCCTCCCGACTCCGTTATCACCCATCTTTGATTCCGTCTCCACGTCTGTCTCATCTTCAGTCTCTCCTCTTCAGATTGCTGTTAGATTGATTACCGATGGTTACTCCCGGTAAAGACCTGGGCGGTCACTGCTCCTCCGCCACGACCACAGTCCCGACTATAAATCTCTCCGAGGACAGCGAGCTGACACGCTGTACGAATGTGTGTTGTGAGTGGCACTGAGATAGATAGCCAACGTTCTTTATATACTCCCGAGGACAAAATGTAATCTCGGGGAAATAAATGGTAAACATTACCCAAAGTGAGGCCGTTGTCGATTCTTCACTTCATCGGGGGACTGTTTGGAGGTTGGGACCTTTGGAAGGAACTTAGACAACGGTATGTGTGAGGACACGGAGACGGAGAGAGTGAAAGAGACTGAATATGTCAGGGAGAGAATGTGAATGGGAGGCCTTGGTGATGCACAAAGCCAATGTGTGTCTGAATAGCAGCTTCAGTGAATGAACCTGAGCATTCTCACTTTTTTTTTTCCTTTTCAAACCCAGGCTCCATCCTTCAAACACTGCAGAATTCATTCTTTTCTCAAACGGCACTGCATGCTGCACACTGCTGTTTCAGCAAAAAAATGCGTATAAGCGGGTGCGTGAGCAGGGATCAAAATACCACGTGCATGTGCGCCTTAGTGCACGTGAAACTGGAGCGGCGCGCGTATTTTTTTTGACGGCATGTGCACCGGTGCACGTAGCTTTACTGATTCTTACTACCAGTAAAATGTCAAATAAAGAATTGAAATGGTCAAGAAAACAGTTTCCAGTGTGATGTAGTCTTTCTAAAATCTGCGAATACCGGCAAAATGTTTCGTTTTGTAATCCCCGAAGCCGGAGACACAGATGACGTTCTTTCGCTTCAGTGTTGTGAACTGCTCTGGCTTGTTTTGCATGTCTTTTTGCAGCGTTTTGTATGTTTCTCTGGTGGTGTGGGGTTTTTTTTTTTCTCTGCCTCTGTGCAAAACGATCATTTTTAATTGCCGTACGGGTTCGGATATTTATTTTCGGAAAAACGCAGCCCTGTACGGCCTTATTATAACCTGTACGCTTATTTGTTTTTCACTATTTTGTACAGGCTGTAAGATAATCCAACCCTGCACGGTGAACATCGTGCTTTAATTGTACCACAGAAAAAACGTCTGTCGTTTCATATTATGCTCCATGCTTTCGCTGTGTTGCATTCCGTTTTTTTTAAAAACGCTCATTTTGTTGCGATTCCAGCAGCAGTCAGTCTGTGTCACTGTGACTCTGCTCGGTGTCAAACCTCACAGCAGTTTAAGCACTAAACTCCGTTAAATCCTTCAACCACACCGATTTATAAACAAAACAAAAAAAGCTTTCCATGTGGTTTGCAACCATAACCGCTGTGAAACATTGAGAAATTAATTAGTTTATTTTACGGGAAAGTGTGTTTTTTCCCCCCCCTCTGGCGCTCTCGTCCCTGCAGCAAAAAAGCATTGGAGGCGTGGCCTTGAGTGTAGAGCAAGTGGGGGCATGGGGTCTGTTTGAATTCCAGATTAAATGTGCTTATATTTTTAACTTTTTTGTTTTTCAATGATATTGAAAGCTAGAGTTATATTTAAAGAAGCCAGTAAGTAATTTTTTTTTTTTACATGTGATGTAATCACTATGGCTTTACCTGCACATATACAGCGCTCCGGCTCGCCCCCTAATGCCATGCATTTCTCTAGTTAATTCAAAACAATGGCAATATATGTAATAAATATTCCTACACACATTTACACATTACATCCACACACACGCATTTACCACACACAATCTGTGCTATTATTGAAACCATGTACTCTTATTGGTATTTGAATCCCATGAATATTTCCACCCCATATGATTATTCAACCCCGTACTTTTATTAGTTTTTTTGCAATATTCCACCCCGTACCACTCTTAGGAATATGAGAGTAGCTAAACTCAATGTGACTGCATCCGTAGTGCATGGAAGTCGGCGAACATCGGAGCCCTTCAGAAACTCGAGGCAAAGAAAATTAAAAACTCCCAGAAGCCAGTGCGCTCTAGGAAACATTCTAGAAGATGTATTCATGTCCAAACAACATGTCCAAACAGCCGTCAATATTGGCATTCCTCTCTTGTTCAGGCCGTACCGACGACCACGATGTATCCACGGGCACCGTGTCCAACAGGGGAGACAAAGAACCCGCTGCCGCATCCTCAGATGGCCAAAACAAGTGTCTTGAGTTGACGCAAGTAGGGGAGGGGAGCGGCCAGTCTCCGTCCATGGCAGTCGCCGACCAGTGTACAGACACACAAGAAAGGCCGCTCGCGCTCCAAGAGCCACAAGCCGCTTAGTTATATTCTACTTAATCCCAAAAATGTATTTCCAGCCCTGGTGAGTGAGTTAGTCCATCCCAGGCAGCTTGTGTAGACAATAACTCCAAAACAATAGATGCTATAATCTTGTAACTCACCAAGTTAAAAGAACATATGAGGACAAACCCTATTGCACCTGGGGAACTTTGATGCGCCAGCTCGATCAAAAAAAGCAACTTTTTTTTTTTTTTGCCTATGTAATATCCCATAGACGTGTCTGCCACCTGCTGGATGGTTTGTGGATGTTGGATAAATTATCAAAAATTATTCACAGCTGTAGTTCAACTCGCACATAGTTTGTAGCAACCCCGGGGAGAAACATGATGCCCACTACGTGGCCAAATACGGGATGAAATTAAAACTGTAATTAAAGAATGGATGGTGCTGGGGATGGTACCAAACATTCTGTCAGCACTGCAAATTCGTGATAGCTAACTTGAAACTGCCAAACCTTTGCAACGGCCGTGTATTGAAACTCTGAGCCCGTGTCAAAAAGAAGACATCACATGTTCTGCTCAGCGGGGCCTCAATATGTCCACGACTGTTTCGTAACAAATATTTCCAAAAGTTCCAGTTGAGTTGCGCCCTCTGGTGTTGAAACATAAAATAATAAGTGAATGAACTATGATCGCACTGTTTTTAAATGTCATTTTCCGGCGCAGGTTCGGTGCGACCACATATGTTACTTGTTGACAACCAGACAACAGATTTATTGCAAATAGAGAGCCAGACATAAACCAGCAAAGCTGTAACTTTAATTATGTGATGCATACACTCTCCTAACAATTTTTTTATTGGCAAACAAATAATTTCTGTGCAGTAACTCTTTTGCTCATGGACCCCATTCACTGTGTACCATGCTTGACCATTACCTTGCTAAATCCTTCTGAGAAGAAACGTTCTCTCTCTCTCTTTCTCTCCCAGATCCCGTTAACTGTGTGCCGAGCAGTGTTGCCAGGTCTTGTGAGACAAATAAGCAACTGCAGCTTAAGCCTAAAAAAAACCCAATCAAACATGTTATGGCCTTAACGTTAACATGTTAAGAAAATATTAAACTGAAACCACTCAGATTTTCCAGGAATGGGAGTTTGTGGGATGACAAATTAATTATTAATGTCAGGTTGTGAGCAGAAAATGTCAATCAGTGAATATGAGAAAATAGCCACCATGCGTGTTAAAAAAAAAAAGTCAAATTTTCCTGTTAGCCCATGAGCCAAAAGCCAATTTTGACCTAATCGGTACCACCTAAGGTGAATAAACAGCACTTACAATCCAGCCTCAGTATGCCATGGCCTACACAAAAATGTATGATAGCCATCCTAGGGTGGTAGCTATAGCCAGTTAGGGGTCAGTGAAAGATTACACAGGGGTCAACATTTAAAAATACTCCAATCATATTGAAAAATATATCATTATTTGTCTGATCATAAAGATTAAAGAAAAGGAATCTGTATGATCCTTTTATGAAAAGGAATAGTTTGCGCCATCTGTTATGCTTAGTAATCACGTTACGGGGTAACATATGTCATATGTCACAGCATCCAATGGACGTTGACCTTGTTTGACCTTTACTTTGGAGACCAAGCATTCAACACGGTCAAAACTATTCCATTTTTTAATCCTATTAGCTCAAGCAATATTTTTCCTCACGTTTTAGCAACATTGGAGCGACTTTATCTTTTGACCCCTGTACAAACTGATATTGACCTTTGTTACCATTTTTGCTGTTTTTACCCCATAACTCCATAACATTCAGTCATAGATAGTCCAAACTATACCTTTTTGGAATCTTTATGATCAGACAAATAATGTGATATATTTTTCAATATTATTGGAGCATTTTTAAATGTTGACCACTGTTTAATCCTTCATTGGTGCCTACCTGGCTATAGCTACCAACCTGGGATGGCTATCATACATTTTTGTGTAGGACATGGCATACTGAGGCTGGATTGTAAGTGTTGTTTATTCACCTTAGGTGTTACCACAAACCTGCCTGGCCCATGGACTATATCAAGTAACTATATATTTTTTAAAAAACAAGCTCAAAAAGTCACAACCCACAATTTTTTGAAGTGACTTTTAAACAAGCGCAAAGTCTCGTATTAAAAGCAGACTTGGAATCTGGTGTCTAAAGTCACCATCTTCTTTTGCTTTGCTGCTAAATTCTTTGACAAAATTCTTCCTTCCATCACACGCAGAGGCATGACCATGTTATTTGAGTTTTAGAACAGAACCACAGTGAAACAATCAGAAAATAATGGTTTTACTTCTCCAATTTACTACGTTTCTTTGCAGAAACAGTTTGTGCGTCTCTTGACTGACGAGCACAGCTGCAACTAATCCATCGTCAATCCAACATCCAACAACCATGCGGCAGGTGGCACATATATGTGATATAACAAAGGCCGAACAAAGTTGCTTCTTTGATTGATCTGGTTCACCAGATGCAAAAGGGTTTGTCCTTGTTATACGCTCATCTTGGTGTATGTAAAATGTTAAGCCACTGAAAACCTTACATCGTGAATAAAACCTGAAATAAATCTATCTTGTAACTATTTTTTTTTAAATAACTTTTTATGGAAAGAAAGTCGACATTCTAAGTGACTTAAGATGCATACAGTATTGTTTGATAAAATGGAATATGTGCATATATGGAGAAAACTGAATCTTTTCAGCCAAGGTGTATGTAAACACTGTTTGTACATTATGTGGTAAGACTGTGTACGAGACGTTCATGCTTACACATTGTGTTCTATGTGACCTGAGTGTGAGCAGAAATTGAAAATAAGGCAGAACACAGAATCTCCAACAGTATTATTTCAGCCTGTGAGCCCACTTCATTGTGTGTGATTTGTTACCCTCTGCACAATTATCCCAATTAAAACGGAATTAAAACTTGATTGTGATTTATTTTAAACACTGCATGTTCTATTTAGAATTTTTTATTCATTTCTTTTTCCTCTGTATTTGCAGCTTTTATTGTGAAGCCCCTTGTAAAGTTGGGTTTAAGACCTATAAAGCTGTGTTGCATTTGAGGATGATCCTGGTGATACCACATCGCTGCTGCTGAGTGTTGCAGCTGATATGAAACATTGAAATAATGACGAGGGTGAGGGGGGCAATAAATACACCCAGCTGTGTGGGTAATGGCTGGGAGGATCACTGCTCTGGTCCTGTTTGTTGACACAGACTGCGACTGATTAATTAATGACAATAGCTGCGATAAAGAGCCAGAAGCATGTGTAATGATCGCTGCTGCGGTGCTATTGGATTACATCGCTGATTGGGGCTAACGACGCCTCTCTGACTCTTTTCCTTCAGAGAACAACGGAGTATATACCAAGCAGCAACCGCCGGTGCTGAAAAACGAAGCCAACGCGGAAGTGCCAAAAGCTGCAGTTTCTCGAATGGCCACTTGAGGTTGGCTCCAAAAGCGAGTCAATCCCCATCGAACTGCATGTTAAAATGTCCAACTTTACAGCAGAAATGAGGTGAGAGTAGGGTTGCCAACCGTCCCTTGAAATAAGGAATCGTCCCGCATTTAGAAACAAAAGTACGCGTCCCGTATTGAGCTAGTTTAAAAATCGTTTCACACACACAACAAAAGGCAAAAAATAAATTCACCACGCCAGGAGGGGTGAAGGCAATCGGGTCGGCCGGGCCTTACCAACGAGGTGTGCCTTATTTATTTTTCAGGGAGTTGGCAACCCTAGGTGAGAGTGTGGGGCTGTCTGAAACGAGTTACTTCGCCCTCCCCCTACTCACTCCCACTCAGTTTGCACGTTCTACGGCTATGAGCAAAGCAAGTGGAAGCGAGTAAGGGAAGGGCGAAGTTACTCGTTTCAGACAGCCCCACACTCTCGCCTTGCAAATGACGACGTCACCCAGGCTGACTGCGAGAAAAAACTGGGAGGCAGTGAAGTAGGTGGGTGCTGTCTAGCTCCGATAGACAGCACGGCGTATGCAAGTTATGCGTGATGACGTCATACGTGACATCATCACGTAAACTAGCGAATTTTAGCGACTTTTCAGAGAGCCAATAGCGACTTCTGGTGATATGTTTTGGCAACACTGTGAGTGACAGCTAGTGTGTGCCGGTGGGTTGAGAGCCCCAGTTGATGAGCATTTTATTGCAAATATCTGAGATAATATGGCTTGCTGTGCGGTAATTGGACCATCTAAGACGTCTGTGCTCCGGTATTTCCGTTGAGTAAATTTTGGTATCATTTAATTTGTGTGTCTGTAGCGTTAGCGCGAATTAGCAGGAGTTCATAGCTAGGTGACGTTACCGCCACTGTTACTCCACAGTTACCGTATTCATTTAAGTGCACTGTGCGCAAAATAAATTGTTTTTATTGAACATAGGGTACTTAGAAATCATTGTTTTAAGCGCATGTTTTCTGGGATGTGCATGCGGGCCTCATTTTGACACAGGAAATGAAGCAAGGCTTGATGCGCACAATGAAACCTGAAACCTTAACTCAGCAATGGCTGCGGAAATAGCAAGCGGGGCATTTGGATTTCATTCCTTTATTCGGGGGATTCCATGTTCACAAAGACATTTGGACGCCCAAACTTGACGAATTAATGTCTTGCATTTTACAATGACAGCTTTTCTGGGATGTGGATGCGGGCCTCGTTTTGACACAGGAAATGAACCAAGGCTTCACGCGCGCAATGAAACCTGGGAGATTTATGACATCGACTCAGCCCCAAGTCTTCTGTAACTGAAGTAAAATACCGCAACAGGTAGGTTTCTGTCCGTTAAGATCATGTTTTGATGCCAACTATTGCTGTGAATGGCGTGAATCCGGACAATCCGGGTGGCGTGTTCTGATCCAGAAATGGTCCCGGATGCTGAAAATAGCACCAGGGACCCCCCCAGAGGCTCCGCAAAGACCCCATGTGCGCTAATTAGG
>OMMV01193335.1:0-12762 GCA_900302635.1 Chatrabus melanurus
ATAGTATGGCCATAGCAGATGGTCCCCCCTCTGAGTCTGGTCTGCTTGAGGTTTCTTCCTATACTTATAAAACATCCAGGGAGTTTTTCCTTACCACTGTTGCTATTGTGCTTGCTCAGGGGGTGGGTAAGGTTAGACCTTGCCCTTGTGAAGCGCCTTGGGGCGACTATGTTGTAATTTGGCGCTATACAAATAAAGTGAATTGAATTGAATTGAATATGTTGTGATTTGGCGCTATATAAATAAAGTGAATTGAAATTGAATTGAAATGGGGTCAAAATTTAAAAGTGGTCCAACTATGCCAAAATGCATATCAAATTACTTGTATGGTCATAAGGAATCTAAAAATATATAGTTTGTTAGGGATCCGACCTTGTTTGAGGGCGCTATGGCTAAAAACGTTCAAAGATCAACTCACTTTTGACTCAAGGACAACGTTGAAATTGTAGTTAACATGGTCCGATTTTCGTAATTTTGGTGTCTAAGTATATGTTTTCTTTCATGGCAAATTCAATTCAGCAACTTTTAACATTGTTACAGGTACCCTTGATCTTCAAATTCCAATATGGCTGCCAAAATTACCATTCATATATGCACAAATGCGTAAACGCTCCACTATCGCCGTTGCAACATGGTTGGAACATGTTGACACGGAATATTAATTATAGAGACAGTAATTGTACTAATTGGAATCAAAGGAATCAGTATCAAAGACCAAAGGCCAGCGCTACCCCTTGATTGAGATGTCCACCAAAATTTAATCAACTCTTACTTGTCCCAAGACCTAGCACTCAGCTAAATTGCATTAAAATCTGTTCATATCCATTGGGCACCCATCCTGTTGACAACCAAGCCAACAGACAGATAAACAAAAGGCAGCAAAATCAGTAACTCTTTGGTGGAGGTAATCATAGAAACTGTCTGCTGCACACTGTCAACATGCGAATGCAGGATCAGACATATTGCTGTGTGAAAGCAAACCATACCTGGGAAATGTGCAACATTGTAACATTTTAGTTCCTGCTATGTGACCAAACAACTGAACAACAGGTGTGAAAGCACCTCGGTATCTGTTTTCAATACACCCGGTGAGCTATGGGTATATTAGCATGCTGAGAAGTACATTTAATGTCCAGAGTGTTTACACGCTTTTCTTGCTGTCTCTTTAAGCGATATGGCTGCTGAGTGGGCGTTGGTGATATTGTGTTAGAGAGCTGCTGTACTGATGTTTCTGTAATGCAATCAGTGTTTCCTGTCAAGGAGAGTGGGAGAAGGAGGGAGAGAGTGGGAGGGGATGTGAAAGGCTTTGAATGCCACCCAGTGCCGATTTACAGCTTGTGAACTCTGAAATATTCACGCAGCGTGACTTCAGAGCAACTCTTCACACTGCTCCGTGCACAAGCCTGAAATCACTCCTTTACGATTGTTTTATATTTGATCGGCGTGTCGGTCGCACACTTCCTGTTCGGTGATGTGATGGCTGAGCAGGAGTGCTGTGGAGCGGGAGCGAGTTTCGCAGGCTCATCAGGAGTAAGCTTGCTGCATGCATGCATGGGGTAGAGAAACCACACGGAAGCCCTTGTGCCGCCTGAGAGCGGGAGCACAGCATCATCACAGCAGCAGCAAGAAAAGAGAGAAAGAAGAAGAAGAAGGAGGGAGGAGGGAGGGAGCAGGAGAGAGCTCGAGAGGGAACTGAAAAGGAGGACAGAAAGCCAACAGAGAGAGAAGAGGAGAAAGTGCTGGGCTCCTCTCCAGGTTAAGTATTGTTGTTCTTTTTTGGGGGGTGGTCAAGATGAGCAGTCCATGCCTGCTGCGCGCTGCTCCCATCACTCAACCCCGGCTCAGGGAGGTGAAGATCAGCCTGAAGGCCAGCAGCAGGGAGACCACAGCCGTCCGGAACAGTGGAGTCACCATCCGGTCCTATGCTCCTGCAGCGAAGGAGGCCCCTGTGAGGGTCGGCATGAGCGGCAGCAGGAGCAGGAGCACCCCGCCGATCTACCGGGACCAGAGGCCTGAAAGCAGGAAAACGGAGAAAGGAGAAGGTCGCACCGGCAAGCTCCGTGAGCCGGAAAACCACCCGGAGAGGAACGGCACCCTTCTTCACATCCCGCTCAACGTGGCTCCCGCGGGGCTCTCCCCCACCTCCTCTTCCTCATCCTCCTCCATCACCCCCAGACGTCAGCGGCCTTCGCCCTCGCAGCATGCCCCTGCCCTCTCCACCTCCACCTCCACCTCCACCTCCTCCTTCTCCTCAGCCAAGAGTATGAAACGGGCGCGCTGGCTGAGTTACAGCACCTCCAACATTTGTTTCAACTCCATCCTGGATGGACGCTTCAGGCAGCTGCAAGGTACAGCGTCCCGGCACGAAGGTGGAAGTAGAGCTGGAGAGCTCTGTGTGTGTGTGTTTGTGTGCGTACCACAGATAACACTTTTGTAGTCGTGCTTCTCCCTTCACCAACTTGTGTTTGTGTTTAGGCCAGGAGCGGACACTGGGAAAAAAATCTGAGCTTTCCTAATGGTGGCGCTTTTATTAAATATATTAGGTGATCATTTATTCATTGTCAGGAAACTGCTGCTGCGCCACAATTGTTCGCTGGTGTTGCTTTGAATAATTTATGCAGCAAACTCTTAAAAAGGTTGACGCTTTCCCTCCAAATCCCGCCATTCTGAGCTCATGTGCAGTGCTGCCTAAAAGTTCGTGCACCCTTGAGCTTTTACACTTTGAATTTTTTTTGTGAAGTGGAGCAGAGAAAGACTTCATTCTAAAGAAGATATGAAATTTCAGCAACAGTTTGCCAGAAGATGCACGAGAGGCTCAAGCCTCGATGTGATCTGTTTTCTTGTATGAAAATCCTTCTCTGCTCCACTCCACTATGGAGCTGTGAGTGGGGATGCAACAGACACAAGTTGCACTGTGCACAATTTCTCCAATCACAGCCACAGAAGCCGATAACTCCTTCAGAGTTGACGTGTGTGTCTTGGTGGCTTCCCTCACTAGTCTCCTTCTTGTAAGGTCATTTAATTTTTGAGAACTGCCTACTCCAGACAGATTTCCTATACAGAACCATACTGTTTGTATTTCTTAATGACTGAAGTAAATGAAGTCCAAGACATATTCAGTGACTTGGAAATGCATCTGTCCCCTGACTTGTCTAAAACAAAAACTGGCTGCAAAAGTGATGATTTAGTTATGCTATACTTAAAGGTATCCATACTTATTCACACCATGCTTTTGGCTTTTGTATTTTTATTTCATTTATGTCATGTCGTAGAGATTAATTTTCACTATGAATTTAAAGAGCAACATTTTAGAAATTTTAATATAAAGAATCCTGAATATTTTTTTTAAAATTTTGATGTCATTAAAAAATTCAAACGTGTAAAAGCTCAAGGGTGCAGAAACGTTTTGGCAGCACTGTAATGTCCTTTTAGCATGCTCGGTTTTCGTGAAAGTAATAAATAAACTCCACCCCACCTCACTTTTCCCCGCGTTTTCATGCTTTCAAAAATAAAAGAATAAATCTACAGGCGAAGTTGTGTGATGTAGAGGAGTTTTGCCCTCACTGTGGATTTGTGTTCGCCTGCACGATGCAATCCAACTCCCCGATGACAGGAGTGCATTAGTGAGAGGAGGCAGATGGAGGAGACGATGGAGGGAAGCGAGCTTTTTCTGCATCTGGTAGAAGTCAGGTATCGATTCGAAAGACTGCAGTTGCAACTGATACGTGCAGTGGCAAACTCTGAAGCCTTTTTATATTAGACAGGTGTCCGGAGCCGAGTGCACTGTTCCTCCGACTGCACGTCGACAGATTCTATTTATACTTATATTGACCTGTTGTGGAATAGAATTAAAGTGGACCAATGACAAAAATTCAACAAAATATGTAAATAAGGACAAAAATGGTAAAACACAAACTTTTGAATTATTGGTGCTCCTTCTTTCTGCAGTCCTGTTTTGTGTTTGCTCCACCTTGACCTTTGACCTTTCAGCTTTCCTCAGTGATGTCTGCATAAGTTCCCCCTTCAGGTGCTTTCTTTCCACCATTTTATTTACCATGAATATTCTGTCAAAGCTGCATTAATCGATGGACAGCAGCTGCATTAAAGGGGTCATATTTAGCTAAATAGATTTTTAGGCACCTTTTATTTTTGAATGTTGTTGGGGTTTCTTGATAAATCGGCCACATTTTTCACATTTTCAGCTGGCTACCTGGGGCATCATTTACAAAATTCTGTGTAGAATCACGACTAAAACTGTGTGTATGCACAAAGACAGAAATGCACACATATAAAATTGTGGGACATAAAACCCCCCAAAATATTTAACTGTGCAGGTCGAAACGTGTCAGCGTTAATGAGAATTTACACTAAAACGAGCCATTTCAGGCTTTTGTGACATACAGTATATCACAGAAGTCCTATCTTGACATACCTTTGTGAGACACGCCCACACAATTTATGGGAGGACAACAGCAACAACAACAACAACAAAAACGTATTTTCTTAGACACCTGAAATTTTTTTAAAGAATGCATCACTTCAGTGTCTGCAGGTTATTCTTGACCACAAACTTTAAAATATTTTTAAAACACCTGCTGCCTTATATTACATCGCTGAAAATGTGGATAATGTGCCCCATTTAAGAGAGTCCATCTATCAGAATCCCAGAAATTATCTCTGAAAACATCTGCATCCAACATGCAGGCAAAGCCAGCGGCAGCATTGTTTTGTCTGAAGTCTGTGATCACGCCTTCTGGCACAGACGTTATGATGCCTGCAGACGTGCACGGGTGTGCTGTGGATCCACTGGGCCACATCCAGTAAGAGCTGACTGTGGGGAGAAACACGGAACAGATGGTATATGAGGAAAATCCATCAACGTGAATAAGTCATGTGGCTTTCACTGGACTCAAAGAGTGAATGAGAGAAAGAAAAAAAAGAAGCATGTGAAACACGAAGGCTTGGTAAAGCTCGTACTGATGCAGATTTACCGTGCACGCTACACTCTGTGTAAAGGTCTAACTGAGTAACAGTTTTACTTAGGCATGTAAGTGAATCTTTATTGATAACTGGCATGAAAGTCCTTGTACGTGCGCATGTATTTGTCTGTTAAAACCAATCTTAACCCTGAAAGGTGAGCTGAAAGTGTAAAAAGAATGCAACGCGAGATGATGCTGCAGTCCAGCGTGGAAAAGCTATGATGAAAACATGTTGGGTCAATGCTCCTCTGCAAAAATATTTGTGCATAAAAACTAAAAAAAGAAATTCCCGTAACCACAGCGTGACAGAGACAGTCGCTGCTGCAGCGACAATACTACAGTACACTCACAGTAACTTTACTGTAACTGTACTCATTTAGCAACTGTCACACAAACGACATTTTTTTAAAGCTAGAATTATGACATCTCAATTAAGAATTCCAAGAAAGCTCTAAAAGCAATTAATTTACACTTTTATTTGACATTTTCAGGCTTTATCCTGTGTGATCTATCTATCTAGTACTGTGCAAATATTTTAGGCACCCTATTATTTTTTTAAAGAATTAAAACAAACAAACAAACAAATGCCCCCAGGCATCATTGTCAACAGAAAACCATGTGAAATCCCCCCTAAAAAATGCAACATAAATAAAATATGAGATTATTACATTTTCTTTTTCATTAACATAACCAATCAATTACTAATTTACAAACCTCATTTAAAAAAAAAAGCAAAAACACACAAAAAATTTGATTTCCTTGTGGCTGTACTGTCTAGTACTTGACAACACAAAGACAGTTGATCAATCAATAATACAATTATTTTAAAAAACCTGATTTAACACAGACTGATTTTCTTATCAATTTAAAGAGACACCCTTAAACAAATTGTCATTTTATCACCTAAAAGAAATTATTAATTATTTTTAAAGGTGCGATGTAGTCAGACAATATTACACATTTATTCATAAATATGAAATATTTAATAGCTTCTCTTTATTTTAAAAAATTAGACACATTTAATATGCTTAAAACTTTTGCACTTTTGCACAGTACTGTGTATGTCTGTATGTATATATATATATATATTTATTACATTACATTGTATTGTCAAGTTACGGCTATTGTACAAACTCCTGTGCTGTATATTATTTTATATTATTTATGAATTTTGAAATTGTCCTTTGCCATGAAAAAAGACTTTTTAAGATTTCATACAACTAAACTGGAAATAAGTAGTCAATACAGACATAAGTAAGTCAATACAAAATGGTATTTAAAGACGTGTTTGAAGACCTATTTAACAGACCTGTTTGAGTAGTTATTTTCATATAAACTGATACATCATTGATATTTTAACTATAAAATCAAGAACAAAATAGTGACAACATTCCATCACAAGTTCCCAGAGCTCAATATGACATTTTTAAATTTCTTGTGTTTTCTGACAGTTTAATCCACGAACTATTCAGTTTCAAATGATATAAAACAGAAAGAAAAAACCTGCAAATTCTCCCATTTAGGAAACTGTAAGTTGTTTTAACGTTGATTATCACTTGAAGTTGCTGATTAAGGTGATAGCAGACAAATTGGTTAAATAGCAAATTGTTCCAGAATGTATTTAAAAAAAAAAAATCAAACAAAACTCTACCGAGACGCAGGTTAAAAATTAAAGTAAGCGTCCAATCTTCTTTGGCTAGCTGGCTACTCACATCGTAACATTCCCGCTAAGTAAACAGAGAAGCTGATCATAACACCAGTAACCTTCTTGGAAAGGCTATTTTAATAATTTATCATAAAGCCTCACAATCTCGATGAACTACTTATTGTCAAACACAATCTAATTCTAGATGATTTATTTAGTTATTAGCCTCACCACAAAGCTGAAACAGGTTATTGTAATGCTCATGTCTGTTTGTCTGTCCGTGGCGATATCTTCACAACACAAACTGCAATTTCAAACAAACTTGGCAAATTCATTCCGTGGACTGTCCTCTCACAACACAGGCCACGTCAAGGTCATAGGTAAAAGTTCAAGGTCAAATCAGAGGTCATTATCTAAAATTCATTAATGACCATATTTCTGGAACTAGATGAGATACTGAAACGTGGTTTTCTGCATAGACCTCTGCTCTCCTGGGGCTCAGTGTTGCCAACTTAGCGACTTTATCACTAGATCTAGCGACTTTTCGGACCCCTTTCGTGACTTTTTTTCCCTAAAAGCGCCTAGCGACAATTCTAGCGACTTTTTTGTGGAACTTTAGCGACTCACTGTACAACGTTGTCGTCAAACTGCCCCGTGAACGAGGCTTTGCCCACGCATCTCTCCTGCTTTGCTTCTGCAGTCAGTCTCCACTATGCCCATGCCGCATTCATGGTATGTCGTAAAGTCGGAAATTACGAGCTCCAACTTGGAAAAAACAATTTGAACGTGTGTTTGGGGTTGAATTTTTTTTTGCTTGGAAACTTGGGCAGAATTTCAGTGCTCCGATTGATCTGACTTGATGTCATAAGAACTACAATCATAGCGTCCTCCGTCATGACTGCTGAAACAGTAATATTACAGGTGCCATTGTCTGCGATAAGTTTTCATTCTTTATATATTAGTGAAGTTGCCACCGTTATAGCAATAATAATAATAATGGTAATAATAATATAGCAATAACTGATATTGTCATTGAGTCCACTACAAATAGAAATACAATCATCTGAGACATTTTCCATTTTGCTGACCCACAGCAAGCAGCTGTCTTCACTTATTAATGCATTCCTTGTAAGACAAGAACAAAACTCAAATATGTTACTGTGTGCTTCCATATTTTTTTCTGAGTTTATCAAGTGAACGCAAGTGATAAAATGGTTCACTTTGCACGTCAAGCAAAGCCGATTAATTAACTGGTGGTGGCGAGGCACTGCAATCATCTTGATGCCTTGTTATTTATGCAAAACCTAATTTCTACCGACGCTGTGAGTTAGTGGTTAGTACTGTTGCCTCACAACGAGAAGGTCCCAGGTTCGCTTCCGACCTGGTCCTTTCTGTGTGGAGTTTTCACATTCTCCCCGTGTTTGCGTGGGTTCCCTCCAGGTGCTCCGGTTTCCTCCCACTTCCACAGACATGCAGGTTAGGTGAACTGGTGACTCTAAATTAGAGAGTATGAATGTGTTTGTCTGTCTGTATGTATGTGGCCCTGTGATGGACTGGCGGCCTGTCCAGGGTGTACCCCGCCTCTCGCCCAATGACCACTGGGATAGGCTCCAGCTCCCCGTGACCCTTAACTGGAATAAGCGGGTATAGAAAATGGATGGATGGATGGTCGCGATGATTTAATGACTTTACTTGTTTGTTTATGTTATTTGGTAGCACATTTGGGGGGGCAGTACACTTTCACTGGGTGGGCATGGCCTATCTGACTCGATGCTGGGTGAACACCCACTGGTCCTCCTGCTGCACCATCTCCTCTAAGGCCTTAGGTTTTTTAATTTTTATGGGAGAAGAAGAAAAAAGCCCGTTTCGGGACTTTAACTGCTTCTTCCTGAAGTACCCACTCATACTGGTTGTACATTTTCTGTTTCTCTCCTGCTGACGGATGTGATGTGACGTCCTAAAACAACGGAAACGTTCCTAATGGAGCTGCGACTCATTTGTATGACATAATTGCCTTTATTTTTTCATGCTGCGGTTGTCCTTGTGGACGTGGTGAAGCGATACTTGCTGTTTTTCAGCTGAGGGGAGCAGAATGAAGCATGATTTATTTAATGTGGTCTGCACCACGTGTTTCACGTACAGTAAGCACAGAATTCTTCATTGTGACGACAGCACCAGTGCAGCTGGTATGCTCGCTGAGGTCACTTTTAGCAGTGGGTGAGATAGTGTAGTAGTTGTCTCACATTATTTTCCTCTTCAAATCCCTGAAGAATAAAATGCTGCATCTCTGTCGCTCCATCTGATCGGTTTCACCCTCCATCGTCTGACCTCATTTTGCTCCTGTCTTCCTGTTTCACCTTTGCTCCGCTCTCTCTCATTATCCCTTTCCAGTCCTTCTCTACCTTTAATCCAACATCTTTAGCTCCATCTCCCGCCCTCGCCATACCACCCACGCCTTTCCCCTTTCCTTTTATTTTTCTATCGCTAATCTTTTGCTGGTCCTCACTTGCATCCTCTGGATCTGAATCATTTATTACACATCATTAAGGATTCGGTCCTTTGCGCCCTTCCCACTCATTTTAGGGGTCGGAGTAAACGGGTCAAACTGCAGCGAGAGGACTAAGTGCAGACGTGGTGCCACACCGAACGCCCGAGTGGAGAATGTCTTATCATGAGCGGTTAACCCGATAAACGTTTTGGGACCTTGTGCTTGTTGATGCATGATTGTCCGTGTGTTTGGAGGTAATGTAGGCACTCAGGGTAACTGTAGTCAATAAGCCTCTTCCTAATGAGAAATTTACATGCACACGCTGTCTGCAACATGTAAAATGCATTAAAAGTGTGTGACGGTTGTGTGGATAGAGTTTTCTGTAGTATTCGAAGTGTACTCTGAGAGCCCATACCTCTGCCAAAACTGAGATATCCTGGAATTTTACTTTGGGATTAACATTACTGCATGTTTGTAGCCCTAATTTGTAAGTCTGGGACATGTTTTTCACTGTAACAGAGCTTTACCTGGATCTGCATGAAATTTCACATGTTGCTTGTTGGTTATGTGATGCATGTGACTGACAACATGCATCAAGAACAGCGCATTAATTTTTGAGAAATCACACAAGACTGTGATAAAACGCTTGTCTGTTCCCCTACTCCTCCCAGGTCCTTGGCCCAGTTTTCACCAGACTTGGTATGTGGATGGAAGTTGAGCCCAGAATTACATTTAAAGTGTTTGTTTTGGCAAGGGTCAAGGTCATTGGGGTCAAAGATCAAAATGTAAGTTGTTTTTTTTTTTTTTAATTCCAAAGTCCACCAAACTTGGCACACATATGTAGTTAGGTTCTAGAATTGCCCAGGCAAGATCATATTTGCCATAGGTCAATCATTGGGGCCAAGGTCATGTCTGCCTTCCTGTTAGTTGGCCTACTCCTCCCAGGTCCTTTTGCTGTTTCTACCAAACTTAGTATGCCAGTGAAGGTAGAACTGGAAATTACCCTTAAATAATTCATTTTGGCACAGGTCAAGATCAAGGAAGCTGATTTTCAACATGATTTGGATGAAATGTGGCAACACGCTTAGGTGGATTCCAGAAGTGCCCTGGCAGGGTCAGCCAGAGGTCAATCATTTGGATGAAGGTCAAGGTCATTGGGGACAAATGTCAAATTGCCATAGCACCTACTGTCTTACCTTCTTTTTGTATAAATGTAAAGAAAAGGCTCGATCTAACTATGTAAAGGTAGTAATAATGGTAATAATAATAATAATAATAATCCAGAATGTATAATCCAAATCCTAATCAACACCACAATTGAATAGGTTCTTACTCCTGATAATACTGATAATTCTCTCAAGTTTCATGGCAGTTGGCTGAAACCATTTTGAGTAGTTGATCAAAATGTAAGCTAAAAAAAACTTACCCTTTATAAAATGCAAAAAAGAAAGTAAAATAAATAAATTAATTAATCAATAAATTAGGGCTGCAACTAATTATTTTCATAATCAAATAATCAACCGATTATTTTCTTGATTAATCTATTCATTGTTAGTTCCATAAAATGTCAGAAAATGGTAAAAAAATGTTGATCAGTACTTTCCAGAGCCGAAGATGATACCTTCAAATGCCTTGTTTTGTCCACAGCTCATACATATTCAGTTTACTGCCAGAGAGGAGTACAGAAACTATTAAAATAAACCAGAAAATATTCACAGTTGAGAAGCTGAAATCAGAGAATTTTGAATTTTCTTTTCAAATGACTCAAAACAATTGATTATTACATTGGTTGTTGATTAATTCAACACTCAATAAATAATCGATTAATCGTTGCAGCTCTAAATGAAATAAATAAATGTATAGTTCGCATCCCAGTCACTACCAAAAGTTTTTTTTCTTCCTGATAAGATTGATTTCATTAAGTTTGATGAAAATTTACTGAATTTTTTGGAAAAATTGATTTAAATGACTAAGTGAATAAATAAAATTCCCATTTATTTATTTATTGTATACACAAGCCTTCATAATCTGAAAATACTGTATTTTGAGTAAATCTACTATAAACAGACAGAAAAATGACAGTGACCACACCCTCCTTGGCGGCCGTAATAAATAATTGCCAAATCAATATATGAACAGAAATTTTCCAAAATAGACATTTAATATGTTTGAAATAAGCCTTCTAGAAAAATTGTCATCACAGTCCAAGGCGCCACTTTGTGTTTTTTCTGTCAGCTTTCGTTGACCGTACACCACATTTCCTTAATGCAGTTTTGAGAACAATAGTGGTAACTGAAGCGGCACTCGGTGTTCCTATAGAGTGCCTCACAAACAAACACAGTGGCCATGCTGCCATACGGTACAGTCACGTTTTATTCCTGCTGCTGAGTAGGAGGCACATCTGTCGAGCACTGAGGAATGAAGGGCGTTGTATCACCACGTGGGCGGTGTTCAACCTTCCCAAACTGCTTTGACTTTGTACATCTTTGCTACCTCGTTCCTGAGTTTTCATCCCGAATTGCACTCGAGAAATTCAGCATAAATGCATGTAAAATTAACTGAGAAGTACATCTGTGCACGACATTATTATTCAGCACCACCTTATGCACTCTGTGATTAGCAGAAGATCTCTCCCTCTCTCACATTTTTTTTTTTTTACAGAAGAACAGTGTGCACAAGATACGAGACCTGAGAACCTTGCACAGGTTGCACTGAGGCGAAGTGCTTATTAATGAGGTGCTGATTAACAGCAGGCTTTAATTTGAAAAGAGCGTCAATATTTATCACCAACTCTCACACAATCTCACAGCACACTGTAAAAAATCATAAGTTGAGTCAACTTAAAAATGTAACGCAACCAGCTGCGAAAGGTTTTAAATTTTTTTTTTCAACTTCAGGAACCATGCAGTTAAGTCAACTTGCTTTTTTGAGTTAGGTTATTAGTTCATTCAAAAGATAATTTCAATCTGAACCAAATCTCATTTGCTAGTTGTAATGCAAAGTTGAGTCAACTTAAACTACTCTTCTGTGTGAACTCAAAGGCTAACTTAGGAAAACAAGTCAGCACAAAAATCAGGCCTGAAGTTGAGATAACTTAAAAACCTTTCGCAGCTGGTTGCGTTAGATTTTTAAGCTGACTCAATTTATGATTTTTACAGTGCACTTGGAATGAAATAGAAAGAAATTAGGTTGGGAAGCATCTCGCATGTTTTATCAGGAGCCATTTTCCTATCCAAACAGTAAATAGGACACAAGCCTGAAACATCCCAATGGGGCAGTCAGTGGTTGAAGTCTTTTTTGGGAAAACATCCCTTGCATTGCTATAGTATAATTTGGAGTCAAATAAAGCAAGATTGTGGATTGTAACTCCTTGACAGACTAGGTAGCAGTACTCCACTAAAGAGTGGATGTAAGACTTGGAAATAGTGATTTTGGTCTGGTTGCTGAGTTTAGATTTGGGATATTTTAGGAGACATACACTTAAAGAGCTCTTTTCCAAAACGCGCTAAACGCCAAATGTAAAAAAATAAAAAAAAAGGAGCTGTGATGCCATTCTATAGTTTACTGATCCTATTCACTGCCCCATTAATTTTTTTTATGCCAAACCGTGACATATAGGTGTTTAAAATGTACTGCAAATTGCAGTTTCT
>OMMV01193338.1:0-13524 GCA_900302635.1 Chatrabus melanurus
TTGTTCATACGCCATTTTTGCCTTTTTTCATACATATACTTTTAGTATGAACTAGACCAGAGGTGTCAAACTGATTCCAGAAAGGGCCAAGAGGGTGCAGGATTTCTTTACCACCGCCCACGTCACCAGGTGATTTCAATGATGAACTCATCCAATCTGCACAAAGTGATGTTAATCAGTGAAATCACCTGGTGGAGTCAGTGGTTGCAAAGAAAACCTGCACCCTCTTGGCCCTTTCTGGAATCAGTTTGACACCTCTGAACTAGACAGACAGTGCCTGGGAGTATGTACCATGCATGAGTAGTGTTTATAGTTGAGAAAGGATAAAGTGATGAGGATTATACTGCAAAGGATACTGCCAGAGACCAAACTGATGTACCCTTGAATTTTCCAATTTATTCTTAGCCTATGTGTACCTATAGGTGGAATATTGTGTTCAGTGACTGTATGTCATTGGGTGTTCTGAGTAAATGTCAGCACCTCCTGGTACACTACGTTAGTTATGAAACAGCGTTTCTTCCGCAGAAATTTCCACTTTTACAGTAACATAATATTCAGTATTATATACAGTAACATAATAATATACATAATATTCAAATATATGTAAATCCATGATAGCATATAGCACAGTGGAGCGGATGCTCTCCAGAGTGGATTGAAATGAAAACGCTGGAGTCGTTTCTGTGTGTGGACAGTGGAAACAGTGCAGTAACTTTAACCGCCAGCGGGAGGAAGCAGCGGTATGTCCTGTTGCTGTGAATGTGTCTGTGAAGCGCACAAGAAGGTCTCTCTTGAGATGTCATTTTTTTCCCCCGAAGAAATGACATCTGCATACATCCCCGATTATGTGTGGAAAGTTTCATGGAAATCTACCCAGGCTGAGAAATAAGACGGACATACAAACAGGCAGACAGACATCCTTGCAGTGTTATATGGTAAGATTCTACACAATGTTTCATAAATGAGCCCCCAAGTCAACAAAAATCTCCAATAGGTGGTGAGCTTTAATTGCACCTCACGATTATTTTTATTGTTTGCATGGACAGGAATATTCTGATCTCTTGAACTCAGCAAATAGCACATAGAATATGGTTACTTGTGACGGTGGAAGATGAACCTCATTTCATTTTTTTTTTTAAATTCAAGGATCAGAGTTTGGAAGAAGAAATGGTAAAACTTGAGAACACTTTCTCAATATCAGTAGATGTCACAGCCAATAGTCCAAAATCTAAAATTATTGATTTTATCTACCAGTCAAACTCACTTTACCTCAAATTCAGTCTGTATAAATTCAGTTTAAACCACTTGGTGTGAAGCCATTTAAAAGCAGTTCACAAACACATCTTAAACTAGTAATATATCTTACCACTTAAAGTGATTTAAAAACAGTTATGACCAAAATATATAACAATTTAAAATGATTTGATCTTTTATTGAGCCACTGACTGATTAAAACCAATACGAGACATTGTACCAGTGGTTCAGAGTTGTTTAGTTGTCTAGTACAGTGTTTCCCAACCCTGGTCTAGTATGACTGCTTTAAAACATCTTAAAATATGTACAAAGAGGTGTAAAAGGAAACTGGGAAACCTGATGATTTAGATTAAAATTACACTGTTTGGGGAAACCAATTGCCTTAAATAATTCATTTTAATTAACTCAAATACTTCAAGTATTGAAAATGATTTTAATTCAGTGAAAGGAATTCGTTTCTTCACACTATTGATGAGACCCTGCGATAGACTGGCAGCCTGTTCAGGGTGTACCCCGCCTCATGCCCAATGACTGCTGGGATAGGCTCCAGCCCCCCGTGACCCTTAACTGGAATAAGCGGATATAGATAATGAATGAATGAAACTGTAGATAAGTTGAACTAACTAACGTCTACCGTGTGTCTTATCAGTCTGTCCTTAAACTAGTTAATCCTCATGTTCCATAAGCAGGAACAATTCAAAATGTAACATTTTGAAAAGACTGGATGAGTTATTTTTCTGTCGCTATGGTAAACAACTAATAGACTGATAGTTTCAGCTTTAATCATCATATGAAAATCAATCAAATGACCAAACATAAAATGACAAAGAATTCTTAAAGCAGTATGTTGTTGTGATAATATTATATAATCGGGGGTTTATATCTCTGTCTTTGCCTTGGACTTGTGTTTTGTTTGCTGCTCCAGTTGGAAGCAATATGGTGCCTGGCAGTAAATGAAAGAGCTCTTCGGTTTATCCCTGATGCTCCCCAGCCGCTATCCGGCCAGCTCCACAGGCTTCTGTCTCCAGCCCTCCCCGGTGGCGTAAGACTCGCTCAAACTCTCCTCTGTGATGTGGGCTGCCCAATAAAAGCCAACGCTAGCAGATTCCCAGGCCCTTTTTCCCCCTGAGCCTTTATCCTTCGCAGCACTAGCCGAGGACGAGGTTTCACTCCACACACTCAGACGGCCTCAGTCTTTGCTTTGGCTCACTCACAGCCGTGGGTACAAGGAGCTCAAACAGCTGGAAGAATGTGTTTTAGCGAGTACAGGAGGGGTTGTGTTTACCACGTCTGTGAAAAGACTCTAAATGAATGACCTACTAATCATGAAGTTATAACTGGAAATAATAAATTTTGACTTTTGTTATCTATCACCAGTTTGTGTGTGTGTGTGTGTGTCTGTGTGTGTGTGTGTGCGCTACCTTGCAGCAGTGTTTTTTTAGACTTAAATGACTCGAATGCCAATGTCAACATGTACCTGACTTCTGTTATTAGCCCCCGCACTACAGAAATGGGCTGTGAGTGTGTGCTTCCGGGGCCAATGCTGCAATCGTGCAGCATAGACCATGGACACTCAACACCAAATCATGGCAGACCCAAGGTATTTGGGACATCAGTTCATCTCACAACCTTCTCACATGGGTTCAGAGGGCATTTACCGTGACCTATTTTTACTGGGTCAAATCAGGAAGGATTCAAATGTCAGTGAGTGCCCGACTACCTGTCCCTGTAGGGCCCTATCTTGATGCACGGTCGACAGCACAGACCCTGTCTTTGTGTTAGCCTTGACTGCAACTTTTTGCTGATGCTTTACTCTTTTTATTTGTAAATAAAGCAGTGCTGTTGTAGAAACCTCAATTCTATTGTTTAGTAACTCCATCTACAGTTAAGGGGCTAAGATACCTGCTGAGCTAACATCTATACTCCCAACCATTGCAACAGCATGAAAATAAACAAACAAACAAAAACAGGTGCATGGATGGTTTTGAACCAAGGACTTTCTTTTCGTGAAGCAGGTGCATTACTAGCATTCCACAGAACACAAATTTTTTTTTTGACATCTATACACATGGGCGGCACGGTGGATTAGTGGTTAGCACTGTTGCCTCACAACAACTCCTTTCTGTGTGGAGTTTGCATGTTCTCCCCGTGTTTGCATGGGTTCCCTCTGGGTGCTCTGGTTTCCTCCCACTTCCAAAGACATGCAGGTTAGGTGAACTGGTGGCTCTAAATTGACCGTAGGTGTGAGTGAGAATGTGAATGTGTTTGTCTATATGTGGCCCTGGGATGGACTGGCGGCCTGTCCAGGGTACCTCGCCTCTCACCCATTGACTGCTGGGATAGGCTCCAGCCGCCCCGTGACCCTGAATTGGAATTTCAGTAACGTATGCTTATTTGTGTCTCTGTTGTCAGTAATGGCACAGTGGTGTAATGGTTTTGTACCTGCTTTGCAATGACAAAGTTTAAGGTTCATGGCCTGGCTGTTAGAGAAGGTGCTAGGGTTAGGGTTTAGGATTAAAAACAGAATGTGAGAGCGATGCAAAATGATGTTCTTTCTCTCCTTGCTGTGGAGCACGTTTTTTTCTGAAATATGTCTCACTCAGCACAAATCCATAGATCAATCATTCATGACTATTATACTGAACAAAAGTAAAAATGCAACATTCTGTTGTTTTATCCATAGTATTTATTTGAAGCCACAAGCAGGTACATATGTTGTATCAAACAAAAGCTGAGGGTCTGTTCATATTGATCAGAAGTGAAAATGATGAGAACAACGCCCCCATTTGCTGTAATGACCGTTTGAAGACACCTACCCACGTTACAAAATGTGATAAATTGAATGTATTATTTGGTAGACCAGTCCAGAACGGTTTTCTAACCGTGATACACCATGGCTCTATGGTTCTGTTTCCCTTCCCACAAGTTTACGGGGATGGGGACTGGACAGTAGAGCTGGGGTGTATGACGATGTGTTATCTTTGTTTGTGGTAATAACTCGTGGTTGGATGAAGTTTGGTACGATCAGTTGCTTGATATCGCTAGACAGCCACACATTGGTGCCCGTCTGCCCATGAAAGCCGGGGGGTGATGTTTCCGATGTGGCGTTAGCCTTCCAGCATGGCCAACACAGGTCATCTCTCAGCATCCGCCATTGAGGACATGCTTGCAACTGATGTCGTATTGGTCTAAAGCAGTGATAATGACTTGCCGACAGTCATTTCAGACCATTTTGGGATTCGTCAACCTTCTGTGCGATTAGAGAACAAGCGTAACGTTGAAACGCGTTCAGGATGCGTGAACCGATTATTGCATCACAAGGGGCAAATCGATCCATAGACTCTGATACAACTCTGTGTCGGGATGCTGTGTGGTAAATATAAGTTATATAAATGCAGCGCTAAGAAAGTTATGCGCATTTCTAATATTGTGTTTTTATTTTTGTTCAGTATATATTCATGGTGTTTCTCCTGTTTTTTTTGTTTTTGTGTTTGTTGTATGGTAGAGCACTTTTTTGTGTAAGAATAATAAAATTCACGTAAAATCAGGTCAAAGTACATCACAAGAAACAAAAGTAAATGATCCTAATCAGATTTGATTCTGTCTCTGAATGATGCAGTCACGGTCAGTTGCAGTAAGCAGAAGAGAAACCCAACAGCAGCTCTTCAGATGCTCTCGTCCACCCGCCTCAGCCTGAGGAGTCTGGCCACTAAAGCTCAGGTACATTACACCTGTTCACTCTGAAGAGCAGCCCCCCTCTCTCTCTGTGACATCAGTACTTTCTGTTACGCGTTAGCTCATCAGTCTGAACAGTGGACTGCTTCAGTCTGTTTAGCTCCAGCAAGCCTACCTCAATGTAATATTAAAATGAAATCCTGTCTCTCTGTTCAGGGCTGCAACAAAAATGAAAAATTTCTCTCCAGGTCAAGTTCAGTTTCTTCGCCACAAAGTTGAATGAAAAATGATTCTATAGATTTTGAGAAATTCTGGTGGCAATCCAACACGTATGGAAGAAACACTTAAAAATGTAATTCTATGCTACAAGTTGTTTCTTAACTGTAAGCGAACATGTTCACATACCAACGTACAGAAGAAGGAGGAGCACATGGTGACGTATAAGAGTGGAGGAAGGTGCAAACAGGTGGACTGTGTCCTATGTAGGAGATGCAACCTTAAAGAAACTGGAGATTGTAAGGCGGTGGCAGGAGAGGTCGCAGCTAGACGGCATCGGATGGTGTTTGTAGGATGACTTTGGAGGTGAGGAAGAGGAAGAGCGTGAGAGCCGAGCAAAGGATCAGATGGTGGAAGCTGACGGAGGAAGACTCGTGTGAAATTCAGGGAGGAGGTGAGACAGGCACTGGATGCAGGAAAAGTGATACTGGACAACTATTGCAGATGTGGGGAAGGAGACAGCTATGAAGGTACTGGGTGTGACATCTGGAAAGATGAAGGAAGACGAGGAGACTTGGTGGTGCAATGAAGATGTTCAGGAAAGTATAAGGAGAAAGAGGTTGGCAAAAAAGAATTGGGATAGTTGGAGAGATGATGAAAGTAGACGGGAGTTCAAGAAAATGTGGCGTAAGGTGAAGAGAGATGTGACAAAGGCTGAGGAAATGTGTATGGTGAGCTGGATGTGGAGTTAAACACTAAGAAAGGAGAAAAGGACTTTTACTGATTGGACAGACAGAAGGACCGAGGTGGAATGGATGTGCAGCAGGTTAAGGCGCAGTCACACCTAAACATTTGGGGCATCGTAGACTAACTTACTTGCAAACGTCTGTGTCCGCCAGCCTCCGCTGGGCTCCGCCATCCTTTGCCGTCCTCCGCTGATGAACGTCGATCGCGTCCAAAAATTTCAACATGTTTAAAATTCCTCAGTGTTTGGCGATGTAGCCCTGGCTACGTTGGAGAGCATTAGAGAAAGTTCATCTCCGCTACGACCAAGGTAGCCTCCATTAGCATCCACTAGCCGACGTTGCTGGTGCGATCGTCTACGCTGGTTGCTGCTTCGCCCTGCCTGCTCAGAATCACTGGACAGTGGTGTGTCGAACCCCTCTCCCGCACGTTGCCACGTTGGCAAAAGTCCCGTTCTAATGGAGCGCTAGCTAACGCCCGCCTCTGCTGGCTAACGCCCGCCTCCGCTGACCTCCACTAGCACCATGTTGTGGAATGCCGTGCTGCGTTTGAGGTTCACTACCAAACTCCGGGAACGTGAGTTTTGCTGACGTTTGGCCAATTTTCTCGACTTTGCCCTGTGTTCACCACACGCTGAGGTAAACGTCATAGTGTGGCTGTGCCTTTAGGGTGGTAAAGGATACAAATGGAAATGTGCTGGCAAGCGAGGAGAGTGTCCTGAGAAGGTGGAGGGAGTACTTTGAGGAACTGATGAACAAAGTTGATGAGAGAGAGAGAGAGAAGGTTGGATGATGTGCAGAGAGGGAATAAGTAAATGCTGTGGATTAGTAAGGATGAAGTGAGGACAGCTATGAAGAGGACGAAGAGTGGAAAGGCAGTTGGTCCAGATGACATACAATTGGAGGCATGGAGATGTATGGAAGAGATGGCAGTGAAGCCTTTGGCCAGATTATTAAAGGAAAATGAGAGTATATCTGAGCAGTGGAGCAAAAGGTCAACATTTTGGTACGTTTTGGTTCTACTTGTAGCCACCAGGGGGCTGAGCATCTGAAATATTGTGTATGCCATATCGACAAAGAGTCCATGTATCAAAGGGAAATTGGTACACAAGGTCATCTCACCAAGTCCTCAGGCAAGTTAACCATTGGGCACATTTTGATTCTAATTGAGGCTACCAGGGGGCCAAGTCTCTGAAATGTTGTGCATGAAATATCTTGACAAAGATTTCATGTATAAAGGTGAAACTTGGTGCATGAGGTCACCTCAGTAAGACCTTGGACAAGTTAGACATTCAGTGCATTTCAATTCTAATTGTGACCACCAGGGGCCTGAGTCGCTGAAACGTTGTGTATGTGATAAAGCCATGAGGACTTCATAGATCATGGTGAAACTTGCTTCTTACTCAGACCGTGAATAGGTTAGACTGAGTATTGACCTTGTTAGGCCAACACGCCCACGGGCACACAAATGAGCGCAGCTCGACTTGGCATGTAGACTTAAGTGGTATATGGGAGAACTACAGTGTCGGGTGGAAACTACCAATAAAGCTGGCATTGCACTGTGTACTTTTTCGCACGGGGTGGAAGATGGGGCCCACACCGTCAAATTTACCAGCAGCAGGCAGAGGAGGCAGCTCGGCGTTTGATATGTTGGACTGCTCGACCTGTGATGTCATCAAGCAAGCAGACGCATGATCCTGTCCAGGACAGGACAGGATTCAGGTGATCTGTCTGAAGTGGTTCCACAGGTGTCACTCCATAAAGACAAATGTTGAACATTACATGACTGGTGGATTTATTTATGTACTTGAGGCATCCTAATGCATCATGGTGGAAGTCATTATGTGGACCGAGCCTCAGACCAGCTGCTCATTGTTGTATGATTCATGCTCGGGAATTTCTTTAAGATCCAAGAAAATGTAATTGAATGGCTGCAGCATCTTGGAGCTCAGATTCATTTCAGCCTGTTCCTGTTCAGCAGTCTATTTCACTTCATTATATTTTACGTTATGTCACCATCAAGACGACGGAACCTTTCAGTGAATGATTGAACTTTTTTTGAAACAGTGAAGTAACTAATAGTGCTTTATGACAGTCATTATCCCACATTATTATTTTATTAGTTTTGACAGGATTGATCAAAAACATTGAAGCAACTGTTACTAGATATAAGATGTTGGGTCTGTATTAGTGGGGCAGATAACTGCAAATATCAGCAGGATCGTTCAAATTGTCATACAAGCAACAAAATTGTCACATATATACAACACGGGCTGCTTATTCATCAAAGAACGTTGGCCAAGCAAAAATCCGAGATGGCTGCCATTTTCTAAGATGGCCGCCATTTTTGGTATAAATTTTCAAAAAACATAATATGGAGTCAATTTTATGATTTTTATGTCTATGAATGTATTTTAACGTGTAGGCTGCAATTTTCATGTTTCAGCATGTCTGTAAACACCCGTGTAGTACAATTTGCACATTTTATTTAAAAATATAAATAAATTTAAAAGCAGATCACAACTATAGTAACTAATATGCATGTGGTGTAGGGGTTTGGGAGTAGAGGTAGCACTTTTGTTTCAGCAGTCATCCACTAGCACTGGCACTAGTCCTCACGACATACCCAACTCTCACCTATGGGGGTCCACGAAGTTGTGCACAGCAATGGCCACACCCCGGTTGGTCAATGGCCGCATTCCAGTTGGTCCAACAGCATGAATTTAACTTGTGGAATATAAAATATAGCTGAAAATACATCTGTTTATATATATATATATTATAATTGATGCCAACATCATAAAAATTTGGCCTATTCAATCAAAAGTTAAAAATCGTGGCACGAATGGTCACCATCTTGAAATATGGCAGCCATATTGAATTTTCCGGTGGTTAATGCTCTTCTATGAATTAGTGGCCTATCAGGTACACACATGCAAAATTTGATGCTTGCATGACAATCTGAACTTTTTTTTTTATCTGCCCTACTATATTAGAAGCATTACATTTTATTAAAGCTCCACACTAGGCTTTTTCGCATTGTCAGATGTGGTGTTTATGTTTAATATATGCGTGCGTGTGTGTGTATACAACCCCAAATCAAAAAAAGGTCGGATGATATGGAAAATGCAAATTAAAAAAAAAAGTGGTGATTCTTACATTTACTTTTTCTATTTCATTGAGGACAGTATGAACCCAAGATATTTCCTGTTTTGTGTGGTAAACTTTATTTCAATATACAAATAATGAATGTTTGTGAGTGCAATGGTAAGAATATTTTCCTGAGGTGAAATGAAAATATTTGTTCCATTGCACGAATTAAAACATTTGTTTTATATGACACCTAAACAGATGTCATTTGATATTTTACTTAAAACTAGACGCGTTTCTTCTCAGAACAGGCAGCCGCGGGCAGCGGGACACAGGCGGCGCTGTATCCACCCAGTAGTTCACTTCGCCCGGCATGCGACCGGCTGACACACCACTGACGTCAGCAAGAGCGGCAGCAGAGCGAAGTGAACAATCGCAGGAGGAACTTGTCCAATTCTTTGCCTGACAGCACTTCTACGACTGCTAAAGATGTCCCCGCGAACACCGTGAGTTTCTAATCGGACGCATTTTTATGAACTGGTGGCGGATAGTCCAAAAAATGCACGGTACGTTACGTCATTGTGCAGTAGTCCAAAACTGATAGTCCCAAAATGCACGGTGCACTGACGTCACCGTGCAATGGGGCAAATAATGAATGTCACGTGACGTGCAATCCACCAATCAAATGACAAGGATTTATTTAGTGGTCATATAATTGTTAATATACATCTGTTTCTGCATTTAAGGCAGGAACGGATGCATTTTCCATTGCCATTCCAACTTTTTCTGATTTGGGGTTGTGTATTATATCTGTATGTGTGCGCATAATCATGACTTGAAGTTTGAACTGGTATTCCAAATGCTCACTATTTATTCACTGATTGTTAATCTTTCTCAAAATTAAAATCACATTTCCCACAGAGCCATTATCTCTCATTATTGTTCCTTTTTTATTGGGTGGTGTCTTGAGTTTAATGAATAGGATACATGTGTTGGAACTGATGGTTCCATTTGTCCTGTAAGAGCTTTTGGAAATACCACAAACTCTTAAAACTCTGGAAGAACAACCATGTCTTGTGCGCCATAAAGCCGTCCCGGAGATTTTCCACCACAGTACATTTGACCCTTTGGCATAGGATGAGAGACATAGCATGAAGGCCTGTATAGGCGGCCAGCTCGCCTGCTCTTGTTTATTCACATAATTATAGCCATGTGTCAAAATCTATGACATGCCACTGAATCAGAATGTTAATGCCACACCTCACCTTCAGCTGCTGTTATATATAAATTGTAATTACGCAAACAAAAGCACTTAACAAAAGGAATGTGAACTTTTTACTAAGCAATTCAATTTCTCTGCTTTATTCAACAAATTCCAATCTTACCCACTTCTGTTGAACAAAATAATTGTGGTTTAAAAAAAAAAAAAACTGGTTTCAGGACATCACGTCATTATTTCAGCTTTTTTCTCCACCTTGTTTCTTTTCAGCAAATGCACACAGATGTGGCCACTGGTCAAATCCACGCCGAGCTACAGGAAGGCGTTTGCATGCTGGAACAACTAATAGCAGAGCTGCAGGAGCTGAGCGAGGAGCTACGCCACCAAACACAATGATTGTCCTCAGGAACGCTCCATGTTTCTACCAGTCAGCCTTATGTACTGTTAAAAACTCTGATGCCATTGATGTAAAGCCCAGCTTTCAAATAATGATGCTTTTATAATGTTAGCAGGATCTTAAATAGTAAAAAAATTCAATCCTTTCATTTGAATGTTTTTGATTTACTTACATCATCAGCATTTCATAACATGAATTGTGGAAGTAAAGTTCTGTAGGCAGCAGGGGTTTAGTTTGGTCAATAACTGGCCCTCTTTCTGGGGTCGCCGTGGCTTGGTGATGCCGGACAGCATTCACTCTACTGGGGAAGGCGCCGCCATCTTATGTCCAAACATAGATAGTTTTAAAGGGAGGGTGACGTCAGGAACCTACAGCAGGCCATGGAGCCGGTGATTAGAGAGCCTGCAGGGCCTACTTTTAATATGGGTGTGGAATTCAGTAGTGTAGTGGGGAAATCAAAGCAGGAAAACCACTATGATGATGGTGTAGACTGTCTGATAGGGAGGGAAATTTTTCATATTGAGACTGTCATGTACCCGTCAGCATTCCCACAAAACATTTAGAGCAGGGGTCACCAGCTCCGGTCCTCGAGGACATTGTCCTGCATGTTTTCCGTGTCTCCCTGCTGCAACCACAGCTGAATAGTTAAGCCTGGTGTTTCGTAGCTCTTGATTGGTTGAGCACACCTGACAGTTAATTAGCAGTGTGCGAGGCAGGGGGAGTTGGAAAACATGCAGGACAGGTGCCCTCGAGGACTGAGTTAGCAACCCCTGATTTAGAGGTTCTTATGAAAATTTAGTGCCCATCCACACATCAGTTACTAAGAGAAGCGGTCATATTGCACTGGCTGATCCCATTACATATCAAAATATTTCAACTGTATCCCTCTCGGCACGCGCGGATTGGTCCTCAGACTTCTGTAAACCTAAACTGAGACATCTGATTCATATTGAGACAAAATCATTCCCGTGTTTAAATGTATCATCTGCCAGATCTGTGCCTTAAGATGGGCTTTTTTAATATAAGATTGCTGTCCTCTAAATCATTGCTGATAAACAACCTAATTTTGGAACACCGCTTAGATATAATCAGCTGCTAAATTTAACTCATTTGAATACCTAATTCTCCGCCCTTCTCAGGCTACAAAGAGCAGTGATGATCAGAACGATGAACTTCAGTTGTTATTTTGTCATTTTTTTATAGGCCTGCTGGTGCCTACTCCAAATTCTTAAATGAATTCAGTGATTTAATTTCTGATTTGGTGACAAGTGCAGATAAGATCCCAATTGTGGGTGATTTTAATATCCATGTAAATAAGCCTTCAGATCCCCTGAGCAAAGCATTTATGGATATTGTTGAAATATTGGGATTTCATCAATGTATCCAGGGTTCGACTCGTTGCAGTGAATGCATATATTGATATAGTCTTTCTTACGTCGGCAGTTTCGGATCATTTACTTAAGTTTGAAGTATCACTATCCTGTCCATTGAGACTGGATACTCACGTCACATTAGTTCCTCGACCATAACAGAATTCAGTGTTGGATTGCCTGTGATTCTGGAGTCTCTTTCCAACCATGATCAATCAGTGGATAGCCTCGCGGATAGTAATAATTCAGTGCTCACTAGTCTCCTGGATTCGATTGCTCCTCTTACCATAAAATCTCGTCGCCCTAAGTTGAAAACTCCTTGGTTTAATGAACACCTACAATGCTTTAACCATAAGTCTAGGAGTCTGGAGAGTAAATGCAGTAGCTCGAAACTAGAAGCATTTCGTCTTACCTGGAATGACGCTGTGTCGGATTATAAGCATACGTTACTGGCTGCTAAGAGGGATTATTATTCTGACTTAATTAGCAAAAACAAGCATAACCCAAAATTCCTGTTTGATACTGTGGCTAAACTTATGCAGGGGCAACCGTCCCCAGGCTTTTCACCATTTACAGCTCAAGAATTCTTGGACTACTTTGAAGAGAAAATAGAGGGTATTAGGTCAAAGATATCTCGGCAGGCTTTGGCCACATTGGTTGACCCTATAATAAATGTAGGCAGCAAATCTGACAAAAAAACCAACACTTCACAATTTTGACACTGTCTCGCTTGTAGACGATGCTAAAAATACAACTTGTCTATTCGACCCAACACAAACTAAATTGTTCAAGGACCTGTGGTCTTTACTTGGACCCATTGTGCTGAAAATTATTAACCTGTCACTTTAAATATGCAGTGATCAAGCCTATTCTTAAGAAACTTAACCTAGATCCGGGTTCTTTGACAAATTGTAGACCATACTGAATTTATCCTTTTGCTCAAAAATTCTTGAAAAGGTGATTTCACAGCAGCTTGTGGCATACCTTACTGATAATCTATGAGCCGCTGCAGTCGGCATTTAGAACTAATCACTCCACAGAGACAGCACTTACTAAAGTGGTGAATGATCTTCTGCTTGCCATGGATTCGGACACCATCACAGTGCTGCTGGATCTCAGTGCAGCATTTGACACGGTTGATCATCGTATATTGTTGGATAGGCTTGAAAGCTATTTTGGTATTACGGCCCAGGTTCTCTCATAGTTAACATCATACTTATCTCATCGTTCTCATTGCGTCTTGTATAATAACTTTACTTCGAAACTCGCTCTGGAAAAATATGGAGTACCGCAGGGTTCTGTACTAGGTCCTCTCCTATTTTCTCTCTCTGGTAGCACGGTGGTTCAGTGGTTAGCACTCTTACCTCACAGCAAGAAGGTCTGGGGTTCGATTCCCACCATGCCCAGTTCTTTTCTGTGTAGAGTTTGTATGTTCTCCCTGTGTCTGCATGGGTTTTCTCCGGGCACTCTGGTTTCCTCCCACCATCAAAACATGCACTTTAGGGTCTGCTCCTTTCTCTGCCCTTGACCAAGGCAGCGTCTCTACATCTGGATTGGGCG
>OMMV01193342.1:0-10886 GCA_900302635.1 Chatrabus melanurus
TTTCAAAAATAAATTGCTTTAATAACTTTCACAGAAATATCTAAAATGTGGGGGTTTGTGTGTAAACTAGTGGATGTTTTGCGCTGAAACGCTCCACTTTAAGGAGTGTTAATTAAACTCATGGACCTCTTAAAGATGTAAAAATGTGTAATAATGTTTGATTCATGATGTTTTTCATCCAGGTTTGAACGGTCAAAGAACAGATTGAATGAACTGATTGAAATTAAATGGTCTTGGATCCAGTAAGATAATTATTAAAGGGGTCATATTGTGCCAAATTACTTTTATCGACCTTATACAATTTTATGTTTGATGTTTAATGTTTAACATCTCCAAAGTCCCACAATTGTATGAGGGTTTTCACAGATATTCTCCTGATTTAAGCACAATTTATGACTCAACCACCCCCCGCTCTAATTTTACCTCAGATTATTAAAAGCCAATAAGCAGGTTTCACAGGATAAAATGAATGTTGGTATGATCAGTGGGTCTGGGTAGAAAATGTCAGTTTTTTCAAACCAGTTAAAATGGAATTATAGCATTTTGGAAAAGAGCTCTTCATATAGAATCACACAACAGATTCAAGGGAATATTTTAACTTCATGTCACTTTTTAATTCTTTGTAAATGAACCATTTGGCCAGTAGATGACACTGTGGTGTGATGTTTCAAATGTTCCAAATGATTAAATCTCTTTCTGACTCGATAGCTTCATTTGATTCAATCTCTTGAATGTTCCATTTTTGCCATCACTATTTGTTGATTTTCTGTTTCTGTCAGTTTTCATGATTCTTTAAAACTAAGGCCTCTCTTTTAACGGTGGGAGCAAATCGGGACTGTGCAGGGGGCGCTAGGCCATTTAGGGCGCGTCCCAGCACACTTTGTAGTAGAGCAGATGAGTGAAAAAATATTTCAAATAGTGATACAAGCATGTAAGTTGGCATCAATACTCTATAGGTAACTCTTCAAACTTGCCTGATTGGCCACTTGAAAAATTCAAGATGGCAGCCATATTTTCCAAGATGGCGTCCGGACAAATTTAAAATCCTCCAATCATATACCATATTATTTGCTTGATGATAAAGATTCTAAAAATATATAGTTAGGACTATGCATGACTAAATGTTATGAAGTTATAAGACACCAACCAATCAAAGTGGCACCTGTCCTTCCCTTTGAACTAGAGCGCACCGGGCACACAGAGCTGTGGTACTGAGGAAGCAAGTGAAAGGATTATTGGCTCGTTAAAAGATCAATTAACTCCAACCTCTCCAAGGGTGGAGCCTGCAGCAAGGAAGGGTTGGTTTTTATTTGCTATGAATGTTTAAAAAAAAATTTTTTTTAAAGTGTAGTTTATACCCTAATTGCTGAGTCATAAAAATTAATATTCTGATCATGTGCCCAAGAAAGAAGCTGTGCTTGAATGTTCTGTGTTCTTTTACACATTTAAAACATCTCACACAGTCCACGTTCACACAAGAAATCCTTTGGAGTAAATTCTTATATTTGATTTATTATGTAATCCATCAGAGTGGCCTAAAAATAAAACATAAAAAGTATTTCAGAATCTAAAAGATTCATTTTGCTTCCCTTGGACATGGGCGTCTGTCCTGACACGTTTATAACTATAGTTTTTAGTTTTTCTGCTGAAATATTAACGATATTTTTAGCACTCTGTATTATACATGGTGATTACTGTGTGACTGGAAATATTTTTAATTACCCGATTCTCTGATCACTAAATTGATAAATAAACACCCAGATAGCACACAAATAATAATAGCTCACTTCTGTTCTGATATCAGGGAAAATAATTCGTTCAGGAGGGTGGATGATTCAAGTGCCTGAACGCCTCATCATTAAGATGGACTGCAAACAATCTTCTTCATTTATGAGAGAAATGTTGCTTTTCATGATCTGTTAGTTCTCTTATTAACTTTTATTATGGATACAGTTTAAGTCAGAAAGAGTAGACGTCTAGCTGGATAAAGACGCAGTTCTAGGAATGTTTTTATTAAATTCATAAAATGTGTGATACGTCATGCTCATACAAAATCACAACTTCCTGAATGTGCTGCACGATAAAAGCATTATTATTACCTCTGCCAAGGAGACTATGTTTTCACTGGCGTGGGTTTGTTGGTTGATTAATTTATTTGTCTGTGAACAGTTTCCTTTCTACAGTTTTTTGAGAGATCAACATAAATTGTTTATGATGGGTAGGTGATGCACCCAAGGATGTTCCCATTAAATTTTGGTAAGAATCTACGCACTGATGATGTCACAAAAAATGATCAAAAATTGAAAAAAATCCCTATCTCTTATAATGGGAGAAACTTTAACAAATCATATGTCTGTCAAAACTCATTGGCTTTGTGTGGTGCTTGTGGCTGAGGGGTTAAGGTGTATATCACATTCAGCAGAATGCGGTCTGTAGTGTCCCCAGGTTCAAATCCCAGACGAGGTGCCCTTTACTGTATGCTTGCTGTCTTTTATTCCTGTTTCTTATCTCTCTTTCACCGTCATAATAAAGGCTGAAAAATGGCCAAAAAATGTATTTTAAAAAACTCATTGGATTTATGTGTATGTATATGCAGGATCAGACTCTCAACTATCAGATCAAGTTTCATCTGGATTAAGGATTTGGCGGCAATTTAACTTTAGCATTGGAAATCCATTTAACATGTTCAGATGTTTACATCTCAGTGAAATGTCAACAGATCAGGATGAATCTTGTCATGCTTATGTAAGATGGTAATAGCTATAAGCAGGTAAAGTTCTATCTAGATCCGGAAAGTCTTCTGGATCCAGTGGATCAAAATGTAAAAATTTCAGGTGCCTGTATGTAAGACACTGTTGTAAGGTATCTAACAGAGATAGAAATCTCCAACCAGTACCAAAATGTAGCTGTGAGAATGCTGATTCAGTAAGCTGTCAGTGGATTTGAGCTATCTCCAATAGCTCAGCACTTGTAGTATATAGAAATGGAAAAAATAAATAAATCAGTAAATTAATTAAATATTAATAAATGAGAAATTAGAGGGAAAGCTCATTTATCACAGCAAAATGATTTTAATGTCTGGTGGTTTGTTTTCACAGTCGAATAAATCATATATGCCAATCAAAGTTATTCTTCATGTTCACTAATTGATTTTGCAGGTGACAAATGCTAAAACCTTGGCAGAGGTCTGCGCTCTCTGAGTGCTCTTGTTATGATTATTATTATAATAACAGGCGGGTGGTATAATAAATTATTAGTATTATTATTATTATACCACCCAGCTGTTTATTGCTGTCACCACCACTGAAAAATGAATGTATCAGTTTTCACGCCTGGATGAATGGGTACATCCAGGAACGGTTTAAATGAACTTACAAACAGCTTGGAATGTTAACCAAACCTGTTTAATAGCAGTGCCCCGTATGCTGCTCAGGTCGCTTTTAGCATCAGCAGCTTTCTTGTCCGAGTCCCGGTTCTGAAAGAAATCAAAGAGCAAGGACACGTTTAAGAGAACGCAAGATTTCAACGGTCACGGTGGGACGGCGTGAAATGGCTGTGAGAGATGACAGGAAGCTAAAAGGTATGATACAATAACTGACCTTGAAGAGAGAAGGTCGTCTGTGGGGGATGTTCTTCAGGGAGCGGGAGGTGACACTGCCTCCCCCCTCTCCCACCGCGGCCACACGCAGCTCCCTGTGACCGACCACAGGGGTGGAGGGAAGCGAGTAGGCGTAGCCACTACTGAGGCCATTACTGGCCTGAGAGGAGGAGGGAGGGCAGCAGGGTCAGGAGGGATGGGAATGGAAGTGTGAGGAGACAGACGAAGAGAGAGAAAATGGAGCGAAAGTGGCAGAATGAGATGAAATGGATTTAACCGCTACAATAGATCTGATCAAAGTGGCTAATGATCGACTGTGAACATGTGAGCTGTCGATCAGCGTGAACGAGTGGACTGTGATGCTCACGGAGTTGAAATGGATGGAAAGGAAGTGATGAATTGTCCTGAAGATGGCACATAAAATGAAATTTCATTGTACTAGATTACTTTAACCTAATAAATCATATGGATCAGAGCGATTAATCACCAAAACGGGTTCAATGGTCTTTTTACGCTCGTTCTGGAAAGAGGCTACAGAGATCAGCTTTGTGTGTCTGTCCTACTGTCTGTGTACATCAAATATTACTCTGACTGGAAAATGGTCACCGGGAGCGCTGCTGGTGTCCCTTGTAACCACCGGTGCTCTTGGAAGGGAACATGGAAAATCATAATTACTGTTTGGCTTCTTTGTTACTCACACCCTGATGAAGGCTGTTGGGTGGAAACACGTTTGTGTGTTTTAATGCTTTAGCCCTAATAAATAAAGGCTTTTAACGTTTTTTTTAACTTAAATATTTCTATGACTGATTTGAAAACTTTAGACACTAAGCTGCTCCTACACCTGGCCGACTTTGCTGCTGTTTCGTGCTGAGCTACGACTTGGAGCACCCCAAGCAGCTCTCGCCTGACCGCGTTCAGTGTCCAGTCTTCCGAGCAGGAACACCACTCGGCAAAAGTTGGGAAAAGTCTCTTTTTTTTTTTTTAGCTTGGTGGATTCCCACCCACCTTGGCAACGCCTGCACTCGGGTCAGGACAGCCTGGGGCAGACCCGGTGCAACTCGATGGAACCTTCGTCCTCAACTCTTGACATCTTGGCGTAATTCTTCGTGTGCTCTGTCCAGGGGGAGTCTTAAACTCTCATCTCCTTCACACTATGGTACCCAGAGATAGGCACTGGCACCAATGGGCTTCAGGGTCTATAAAGTACTTACTTCTGCTTCTACTACAAGTTGAACCGATCTTTCCCAACTTGTGCTGACCTATGCCGAGCAGCATGCCGTCCACCCCCCGGGACACCCATGAACCATGCCGAGGTACTGTTCGGGAAAACTAGGTGCTGAACTCGGCCAGGTGTAACCACTAACTGTGTGGCATGTTTTATACCCGAAAATCGTAAAATATCGCACTTGTTCAGTCAAATGATCATGTTGGCCAGGATGCGTTACCTGTCCTGGGAATGATGCCGATCCAGGTGTGGAACCTCCGGAGTGACTTGGGGAGTTGGGAAGTGACTTGCAGGAGGCAAGTAGAGCTGCCTGCTTCTTCTGAGCTACAATCTTCTGGGCAGCTGTAAGGACAGCAAGCAGCCATTAACCTAAGTAACCAATGATATGGGCCACTGCTCGCTTTTTTCAACATGGTGATTCAGGCCACTCATCATGTGTACTCACCCTCTGAAAACACCCGATCCACGTTGAACCCATAAGTGGCACAGGTTTCATAGAACAGTGAGTGACGCACATCAATACACAGCTGTCTGGCTCGCTGATCCTCAATCACACGAGGGTTGGTGCTACTGATTTTATCTGAATAAGAAAGTAAAATACAAATAGTCATTTCTAAACTATGAGAGATTGCAAGTCATCAAACACTGATTGCTTCAGATTGGTTCACTGTCAGGAAAAATCTGAGCTGATGCCCAACTCGGTGTATACGTGTCGATGTCATTACACTGCTGGGTTTATTAACCTTCAAGAGTCTGTCTTAGCCAGTTTTAGTTGGCTTCGCTCCATGAAGTTACCTGTAGAACAAAGTAAAGTTTTCATTGCTGCTTTGAGGTCTGACATTGTTGAGGCCAAACTGTTGTATTGATAAACTATTGTGGCTGTGATACTGAAAGACAGCTAACCTTTCTTTGACATTGAAACACAAGTCTGACCTTGACGATCACCGTATTTTAACTGTTCATTATTAATTGTCCAAACAAACAAGAAATAGATACGTTTTTGGGGTCAGAACAGACTTAATTTCTAATGGTCGTTTAATTTTGTTCCTATTCATGATGTTTTATGTATCCTTTATGACTGTGCTTTTAAATTGTTGTTCTTGTCCTGTGATCCTTTTAAGGATGTTGTAAAGGACTTTGCAACAGTTACTTTGAATGTGCTATACAACTAAAATGATGATGATGGTGATTATTGCATTCTTTTCCTCTATGAAATAACCAACGTCCAAACTGATGCCGGTTGCGTATCTATGTTCTGAAGGTCCTATGTTCCCCGGTTCAATTTTCTGTTAACACAGTTTTAATTAAAAAAATAATGGAACAAGACATCTGTCACAACAACACAACTAAGCTAACTCAACAAAACTAATAGTTATCATTTTACATGTCTTTGAAGGTCTGTGAAAAGCAGAGCTTTTCAATATCAAGGTACATGTGGCCTTTGGATCACAAAATAAAATAAAATGTAGATTTTGTTGTTATAAATAGACAACTTAAAGTGCTGTGAAAAAAACTGTGCCCCCTTGAGCTTTTACATCTTTTCATTTTTTATGACATCAAACTGAAAAAAAAAAATCAGGCTTCAATAAAATTTGTAAAATGATGCTGTTTAAACTCACAATGAAAACAAATCTCTGCAATGTGACATAAATAAAATAAAAATGTCAAACCCAAAACAAAAGTGTGAATAAGTATGTGCCCCCATTAGTATAACACAAATAAATCATCACTTTACAGTCAGTTTTCTTTAGACACATCAGGGGATGGATACATGAACATTTCCACGTCACCTAATATGTCTTGGACTTCATTTACATAAGTCATTGAGAAATACAAACAGTATGGTACTGTATGGTAAATCTGTGTCAAGAAGGCAGTTCTCAAAAATTGAGTGACCGTGCAAGAAGGAGACTAGTGAGGAAAGCCAACAAGACACCCATGACAACTCTGATGAAGTTATAGGTTTCTCTGGCTGTGATTGGAGAAAATGTGCATAGTGCAAATTTTGCATCACCAGTTACACAGCATCATAGTGGAGTGGAGCAGAGAAGGATTTTCATACAACAAAACAGATCAAATCCAGGCTAGAATCGCCCATGTGCCTTCTGGCAAACTGTAGCTGAACTTTCAAGTCTTCTTTTTTAAGGAAATCTGTTAATCACTGAGGGCACAAGCCCATTTGGAGCATGTCCAAGCACACTATCCTATTTAAGTGGTGGGAAATACCAGCACAAAGATGGGCGCTGGGCGCAAAAAGGTTGGGTTTACCGTGCTCATTAATTATGGGTGTTTTGTAGTCTGAACATGATAACAATCTGAGTGGCACCTGTCCTTCCCTTTAAACTGGACTGCACCACGCACACAGTCCTGTGGAATTAAGGAAGCAGACATGAGTACATGTGCGTAACAGTGTGACTAAAGAAAATCTGTGCAGTAAAGTGAAGCTGTCTCCTTTCTAGTTTCGGAGATGTCTGTCATCACAGTCTGGTTGAACCCTACATCGGAAATCATCATCTCATAAAATTTATTTGTACCATTATTATGATTCACTGTGGAAACGATTACATCCTCCGCCAAGGAGGTAATGTCTTTGGACCCATCTGTCTGTGGGTAATCACTCACAAAAGAATTTTAATGAAATTTGCTGGAGAGGTGGGCTTTTGGCCAAGGAAGAGCTGAGTAGTTTTTGAGGCAGAGCCTCATGCAGATCCAGGATACTTTTTTAAATTATTTCAATGGTTTACATGGTATTTGTACACTGGGGGAAACAGCAGCCCTGCTGACACATCAGCACAGTTAAGGACAGACAAACAGAGAACTGTTGAATACGCCAAGAACCTGGCGCACTGCTATTTAGAAAGTGGGCTCAACTGACAGGTTTTCCGGTGAATTAACGTATCTGCGTGCAACATTACAGCGCGTCAACGGAGAGCAGCCACCAAAGCTCCCTGAGGTGAAGCAGTGAGGTGAAGGTTTATATTTTTTCATTGGTGTTTCCTTTGATTTTGTCACTTCAGTTGTGTATACAATCAGAGTGTACGTTCATTGAACCCACTTATGTAAGGTGCATCTGAATATAGTGCCATATAAATACCAAAACAACTCCGTGTTGGACTTTAGACCACTTTTTGCTGGCCTATGACACAGTTGCTTTGTACTTTCTCATAATAGTAATACACGTTCACTGTGCCTGGCCACACATTATTTTTAGACTAACACCCCCACGGGCGCAAAAATAAGTGCAATTATAGTCTTTATTGACATGATGTGGGTGCTGGGTATGAATATGATAACTGTGTCAGTTGTACACTACCAGTTACACTTGTTTTGTGCTGTGCACTGCTTTGTGCTGGATAGAAGCTAGGGCCCGACATCAGTGCGGACATTATTCATGTGGTGTACTGACCTTGGGTGCCGACTACTATGACTGGGATGTCAGTGCGGTGCGAGCTGAGCTGGCTGTAGAGCTGATAGATCTCCTGGAAGCTGGCTTCATTCTCCAGACTGAAGACCAAGATCACTGCATCGACCCAACTGCTGAACTGCAGGAAAAGCACGATGTCAGCTTCACTGACCACAGTGTGTTGGATGATCATACCCGGAGCTATTACAACTGCTTTCTCTTTGTAACACAAACCTGTGCATCAGGTGGTCCTGCTATCTCCCGGATCAGTAATAAATGACTGTGTCCATCCACCAGTACTTCCTTTTTGTACCTGCCACCTGAACAGAACAATGACATTCATATTATCCATCAGCACAGCTGGCGGCACCACAACAGAGATGAAAACGCATCACAGACCAGTCAAGAAACATAGACACGACTCTCTCAACCCTGAAAGGAACAATATTAAATAGTACAAATATTTGCACAGTAACCCTTAAAGGGTCAAGTAACTGATCCTAAAATGAAAGTTTAATATTAAAGCTGCTTTTCCTTACAGTAATGGACCTGACATTATTTCTGTAATCTGAATATTTTATATTGCCCCAAAGCCACGCCCGAAGGGCGTCAATATGGCAATATACATGAGAAAATATCAGGGAGAAAAATACACCCCCAAACCATGAAAATCAAAGCTCGACTGTAATCAAATCGATGGGATGCGGCATCTTGCCAACACCGTTTTCATGAACTGGTGCAAAATGGCAGCTGCATTCCGATTGGTGTAAATAATGCTGTGTTCCATTTACCTCGTAACTCATAAATCGTAACTGCGAATGACGTCACACCCGAGGTAAATGCATTCCATTTGCCATACAGCACAGCAAGTCAGAAAATAAGCCGGACGCCTCCAAGATTTTGGAGTACAGAGTGCTACAAAAAATGTGCGGCCCACCAAAGAGACATTATTGAAGAGATCACATGGCGCAGAAGTTACATTAGTGTTTTAATTTACTGCTCGGTTTGTAGTGTCGTGCAGACAGTTATTGTTTTTAGCAACATCTACCGGGTTAGCCAATATTAGCGCCACCAGTTGATAAACAACACATTACGAGGTATTTCACGTATAAAAATGCCACAGCACCATGTCCACAGACAGCAGTAGGACAGTACTGTGTGCATGATTTAGTCAATTGGACACAAAAAAAGACCAAAGTGCTAAAAGCAGTAAAAACTACAGCTTTCACTGCCGCTGCTGCCGGGAGCAGACATGTTCGATTCTGAACTCATCCTACGAGGGGTCTGTACGAGTTGGCGAGTTGGAAATATGACTTCAGGGGGCGTTCCCGGGGGGCGGAACTGGGAAAATACGACCTCCAAGTTCAAATGGAACGCACCATAAGATTGGTCAACCGGGCAACTTTCTCCTGATTGGCCTGACGTATGTCTGCCATTGGGGTGAATCTAAAATGTGGAACAAATCACGCGAAATCGCTTGGAACGCCTACTGTCAGGGTTATGATCAGGCTAAAGTAGCTCCCAAAAGATTAATCGCAAAATACGCTTTAAATGTAATAAAATTCAAACTTGATGGCTTCAAATTTTATCTTTACATTACAGGAAGTGTCGATTGCGAAAATTCATCCAGAAAAGTGGTATGCAAGGGCCCAGGATACCATGTTATAATGTTAGACTATAACAGCGTAATAGAGGAGAAGAACGTGTACCCCCTCCCCCTCTCTTGGGGCAATCACAATGTCACATATGACATTTCATATTATAAACTTCTTTTGGTTGTTTAATGTGATCATTTATTTAGTCAGATTTGAAATATTTTGAATAATGATGACATAAAATAATTTTCACTGGTACACTGAATTAGGCTAGCTAGCTAGCAAGTAGGTCAGCCACTATTCAATAATTAATAAACAATTACGTGAAAGGAGGGCATTTTTACTCTCCAGTATTTCCTAATTACATGTGATTAGGACATGTGTCCTAATCACAGGTAATTTCACAACCTGTGAATTTTGCATATTCATATTACATCACACCACTTATGCACTCTGGTTAGATGCAATCCGTCCACAGGACCTCAGACACAGCCCCAATCCGTCTGTCAATCTCACGCTGCATCTTACCCCCACTCGTGAACAAGACCCCGAGATACTTGAACTCCTCCACTTGAGGCAATAACTCTGCCCTGACCCAGAGGGGACAATCCACCCTTTTCCGACAGAAGACCATGGTCTCAGATTTGGAGGTGCTGATCCCAATCCCTGACGCTTCACACTCTGCCTTAAACCTGCCCAGGGCACAGCGGAGATCACTGTCTGATGAAGCCAACAGAACCACATCATCCACAAAAAGCAGAGACATAACTCTGAGGTCACCAAACTGGATACCCTCCAATCCCTGACTGCACCTTGAAATCCTGTCCATGAAAATCACAAACAGGATTGGTGACAAGGGGCAGCCCTGGTGGAGTCCAACTCCCACCAAGAACAGGTCTGATGTGATGCTGAGAATGTGGACACAACTCCTGCTTTGGTCGTATAGAGGCCAGATAGCGCGTACCAGCGATCCCGGTACCCCATACTCACGCAGCAACCCCCACAGGACACCTCGTGGGACCCGGTTGTATGCTTTTTCCAAGTCCACAAAACACATGTAGACTG
>OMMV01193350.1:0-11182 GCA_900302635.1 Chatrabus melanurus
TGATGTCATAAGAACTACAATCATTGCGTCCTCCGTCATGACTGCTGAAATAGTAATATTACAGGTGCCATTTAATTACTTTTAACAAATGATTTACTTTTGTCTGTGATATGTTTTCATTCTTTATATATTAGTGAAGTTGCCAGCGTTATAGCAATAATAATAACAATAATTGTTTTCTGAGTTTATCAAGCAAACACATGCCTTTCAGAATGAGTTTTTCCGAGTTTACCGTTATCACGAACGCAGCATCAGTCACTGTGTGCGTGAGAGGGCTGACGTGGCAGACGTGAAATTGAATGATCTGCACGTGTGCTCACATATCTTAAGAAATATTTTGAATTAGGTCGTGTTAAAATACAGTAGACCATGTGAGTAGGCTACTGAGTACAGATTAGGAGAATAATTTGGCGGAATGTGAAGGTAACGCGATGACGTCATAAATATGCAAATCAGTGCATGACGTCATTTAGCGACATTTAGCGACTTTTTGAGCAGGCTGTAGCTACTTTCTATTGGACACAGTTGGCAACACTGGGTGCTACCCACTAAGCCACCGTGCTGCACATGAGTTAATAAATACTGACCTAAATGGTTTTTTTTTTGAGTGCACAGCAGTAAGCAACATGACATCGCCAAGATAATGTGAGATACTCCATTCCTATTTGTACCGTTTTGAACCCCTGCAGCCTCTTTCACTCAGTCACTTTCCAGGTGATGCCATTTAAGTCCATCAGGGGTCAGGGCTTAGGGAGGACACAGGGACTGACCCAAAGAGGACCAACTTCTGAATGTCTTTTATAATTTCCTTTCACAATCAACCATGTATTTATTGATTTATATTTTTGAGTATTTAAAAAAAAGTAGTTGTTTTTATTTTTCCCTCTTATAATAATTGATTAATATGTCTTATAATGTGTTTTTTTTATTCCTTTTGATTTCATTCAGTGTTTGGTGTGATTGGTCATTGTGATGTTTGATCAACCTTATTTATAAAGTAAATTTGTCTCCAAAAAACTGAGATGTTGAAGACATCTCGTGGGGGAAAATAAGTGTGTCAAAGCAATTTACAGCAGTTCTGGAGTTTAAATAAAATCATATATTTGGTTTGACGAGTTTTACTTTTTTAGTGACTAGGTCAAATAGAAAATGCAAATAGTTCTTATGAACTAAATATGTTTTTCTTATTTCTGTAAATGTCTAATATATGATGTAAATAAACAGAATATTACATTTTTCCTTAAATAAAAAGGGCCGTGACCAGCTACCACTGTGGAGGTCACGCGATTTCCTGTCAACGGCAGATGTCCGCCATGTTGTCTGCAGCCAGGTCCTTTTGGATTTATCTGTAATCAGCACTCAGCGCTCCCCCTACTGTCCTCTGACTGACACTACACTCCAAAACATTTGTTCTTCTATCTTGCCTTATTAAAATAAAATGTCAGCATTATCTTGTCCACAGACTGGCTCCATTTTCACCCTCATGGCCCGACGTCAGTCAGAGACCAGAGGCTGAGGAACATATGATTCAAAAGTCTCAGGTTATGTCACAGAAACATTTCAAACCCATCTCATTTGTCATAACACATCACAAAAATGTTATTTCTGAAATAAGAATTTTAGAAAGTTTTACATTCTGAGAACAAATGCAGGAAAGAAAACTCAATTGTCAAGGAAAATACTATAAAACAAAGATATCATGGTTGATGGGTACAATATTTATCTGTATGCTACAAACACTGGAAGGAGTGGAGAAAGAAAGGAGGATGCCCCCCGCCCCAAAAACAAACAAACAAAAACGTTTGGGTTCCAGATTGTTGAAAGAATACTTAATTAGTTCCTATTCAATATGGTGTTGCTGTTATGCACATTATTTGATATTTGATGCACTACACTGGAAAAGTGACTTTTTTGTTTTTACATAAAAAAGTTAATGTTTGGGCTGCCTTGAAATTTCAAGTTGTTTGAGCCTGAGAAGACAATTTGAGGTAACTTTTATAAATATTCACCCAACACAGTATCATGTCTTTTTCCTGCCATAGTCATGAATAGTTGAGCTATGGATTCATGTTGAATGATACAAAAAAAAAAAGTGCTCCACAGCACAAACTATACACCAGGTGGATTCAAACCAGCAACTTATTTATTGCAAGGCAGGTGCAGTACATAAGTGTACCACTATGCTGTTATGGACAACGAAGATAAACATTATTACCTCCACCAAATATTGTTTAGGTAGCATATGTTTGCATCTTTGGAGCTTTTGATGGCACACTGGCGCTCTGGCAGTGTACCTGCGAGCAACAAGAAAGTCCATGGTTCAAACCAAGGACTCAGCTCAGTGGAGGTTAAGATCTGTGAGCAGCAATATGGTTTCAGCTGACAAACACTGCAAAAAAAAACAAAAAAAAACTTTAGCTAAAATACAAGAAATAAACATTGAATTTGAGGAGAAAAATTCTTAAAATAATTGAAATTATCTGTCCATGCAGCAAAATCATTTTACTTGACAAGAAATCTTAAAATATGTTGGTTCCAGTCTATAAATAAGTAGGCTCTGATCAGTGTTCAAAGGTTTGAAATAAGTAGAAAATGCTTGTTTTTAGATCAATTTACTTGAGATCAGATTTGCTACAGCAACGTAAGAAGTGAAATACATGAAATATCAGCAAATGAATTTGAATTCATTTTTTCTTAAATGTTTAACTTTAGCAAATAGAAGCTAACTTCATGCTTCATTCTGCACTAAACCCTACCATTTAACACTTATGACCCAGGTGGATCTTCAACCTACAATGCCCAGCTTTGAAGGCTGATGCCTTATCCATTAGGCCACAGTATCCAGGTGAGGCGCACCAGCCGTAGGAACATATAGCATATGTGCACTTTAATCAAGCCAGTTTGGCTGCCAGTGCAGCAAATTAATTTTATTTGATAAAGAATATTGAAACAAGTCAGGGCAACATGGTGGCTTAGTGGCTAGCACTGTTACCTCCCAGCGAGAAGGCCCCAGGTTCACTTCTGACCTGGTCCTTTCTGTGTGGAGTTTGCATGTTCTCCCCGTGTTTGCGTGGGTTCCCTCCGGTTGCTCCGACTTCCTCCCACTTCCAAAGACATGCAGGTTAGGTGAATTGGTGACTCTAAATTGACCGTGAGTGTGGCTGTGTTTGTCTGTCTATATGTGGCCCTGGCAGCCTGGCCAGGGTGAACCCCGCCTCTTATCCAATGACAGCTGGGATAGACTCCAGCACCCCATGGCCCTTAATTGAAGTAAGCGGTTATAGAAAATGAATGAAATAAGTCAGGGTGTCTGACTCTATATAGAACATAAAATCTTGAAATAAGTTCAAAAGACTAGTTTCAAGCATTCTAGTTTCAATTGCTCTCAAAGCAAGCCTTCTATAATCTTTAAGCCAATGTTTTACAGAAATGTTCCTTGTTTAGAGTTAAAAATTACTCTAATAAAGACAAAGTTTCTTATCAAGATGAGGCATGTGAGATTTACTTGAATTAACGCTGAGGATCTCCCTCAGATGATCCATTTATACAAAAAAGAAGACCAACGAGATTTTGAATCTAAATATAAGATGATTCCACTTGCTTAGATGTGCAGTTTGTGCAGTGAAGAGCACTACAGGTGTGTTGTTTGCTTTGAGGGTGCTTGAAGTTACTTAACAAAACGGGGAAAAATACAAAATTGTATAATAGTGAAATTAACCAGTCTGATTCTGGTGATGACCTGACAATCAGCAGCAGGTCCACCACACTCCAGCCCATGAGACCGGAGTCAGGCCTCTCAACAGGGCCGACATGGTTCGTCCCTGTTCATTCCCCAGCGTCAGGTACCAGTTGCAGAAAATAAAACACCAACAATTATTGGTATCCTTCTCTAAAATTTGGCTGCAGAACCTTTGGCAACAATGAGCCCCACAATGTTTATTGTCACCATCTAGAGGCTTCTTGCACCCTTCTGTTGGAAGTTGCTGCCACTCCAGGACTGTGCATTAAGGCCATTTTTTAATTTGCAGGAGTTATTTTTGCAATGGAAGATTTCAGATCAATCCAGAGGTAGTCAGTAGGATTTAATTCAGGACTCATTGTTTAAACCTGCCCATCGTTTCCTTTTTATTCTTTAGTGCCGTTGGGTGTGTCCTTTTGGTTGTTGTTCTGCTGAAAGGCCAAAGACCTTCACCTCAAGCCTGCTGTTCTGACACTGGACAACACATTTTCCAAACTGCCTTGATAATCTTCTGATTTCATCGTTCCTTTGATATATTCAATGCCTTCAGTACCACAAGCAGCCTCACAGCATTATCGAACCTCCACCATGTTTTACTGTAGGGAGGGTTTTCTTTTCCTTATGGGCTTCATTTCATCACATATAAATAAACTCATGCGCCGCATTCCCAAAGAGCTCTACTTTAGTTTCACTTGTTCATAAAACGTTATCCCAGAAAGACTGTAGATTATCGATGAACATTTTTACAAACAGTAGTCTTGGCTTTTTGAACCTTTCTTTCAGAAGTGGTGTCCACGTTTGGCCTTCATTCACCGAGCGCTACTTGCTTTAGTGTGTGGTGTATGGTACGGGCTGAAACCAGCGCTCCAGATTGATCTAATAGTCAATGGGCCAAATCCAGAAATGTGCACTTTGATTGCACCCCCCGTAACTTTATATTAGTTTGAGGGTACCACATTGTTCCTGGGTCTATTAGGATGACATTCTCACTTGTCATTCACACAACCTGTCAGGTAACTATGACAACAGCTCTTTATAAACAAGGGGTTGGTACAGAGGCTATAAAAAGTGAAAATGTTTATCAATGTATAGTGGAAAAAAAAGTATTTGAACCCTCCAGCTTTTACACATCTGAGTTATGTAATGACATCAGATTTAAGAGAAAGATTTTCATACAACAAAACAGATCAAATCTAGGCTTGCATCGCCCATGTGCCTTCTGGCAAACTGTAGCTGACGTTTCAGGTCTTCTTTTGAAGAAAATCCTTCTCTACTCCACTCCACCATGATGCTGTGTTGCTGGTGATGCAAAATGCAAAACTTGCACGGTGCACAATTTCTCCAGTCGCAGCCAGAGAAACCTATAACTTCATCAGAGGTGTCATAGATGTCTTGGAGGCTTCCCTCACTGGTCTTCTTCTTCCATGATCACTCAGTTTTTGACAACTGCCTACTTGACACAGATTTAAAAACAGCACCATACTGTTTGTATTTCTTAATGATTGATGTAAATGAAGCCCAAGACATATTCAGTGACTTGGAAATGTTCATGTGTCCATCCCGTGACGTGTTCAAAGAAAACTGGCGCTCAAAGTGATGATTTGCTTGTGTTAAATTAGTAAGTTCCTTCAGCTTCTCCCAATGTCAACTTGGAGTGCATGTTGGTTTGGCACAAATTTTACACCAGATGCCCTTACTGATGGAGAACAGGCAGGGGTGGCCTTGAACGAGGAACCTTCTGCATTGAAAGCGATCACACTTAACCGCTTGGGTTATGATAAAGGGTGCAATTACTTATTGAAGCCATCATTTTGGCTTTTTTATTTCATTTATGTCATGTTGTTGAGATTAGTTTTCACTGTGAGTTTAAAGAGAATCATTTTAGTAATTTGCATATACAGAAGCCCGATTTTTTTTTTTTTTTTTTAATTTGATGTCATTACATAACTCAGATATGTAAAAGCTTGAGGGTTCAAATACTTTTTTTTTGCCACTGTAACCATTGGAAATAATTATCCAGGAAGGTCTTAAAGGTCATATAAATAAACAAAACATATATCTGTAGCAAATGATCAGTTCGGTTTTTATTCTCCATTGCCTAAAATGGGAAATCACCTCAATTTACCTGAAAAACATCCATTATTTTTTTGCATTTTTTTTTCAAATTTCCACTTTAAATCCTGACTTCTATTAATTTGTTGAATGGCCATCAAGTTAAACAACATAGTTGTATTTATTGGTTATTCCTACTATTCCACATGTAATTTGAACTCTCTGTCTTCAATAGTATTGGTGTCACAAGCAATTTCTTACTCCTACTCCCAAAATTGGCGATTTTGCAAAAATCTTCATGTTCACCCCCCCCAAAAAATGGCATTTTGTTCTTGAATGATTCCTGCAATGTCAGAATCACTGGCCAGTACAATGCACCAGTTAGTTACAAAGAAATATCTCAGAGTTTATATAAGCTGAAGAACCGCCTGGACAGTTTTTTTCCATTGGTACCATGCCCATGTTGTATGTACACAATTAACCGCCTCCGTACCAACCCCCTCGTTTATGCAAAGCTTTAGTCATAATCACCTGACAGGTTGTGCGAATGACAAGTGAAAATGTCATCCCCACAGACCCAGGAACAATGTCAAACTAAAGTTGCAGGGTGGGCGTGTGGGGATGCAACCAACTCAATAAATAAGGCCCTTTTTGGATTTGGCCCATAGACTATAAGTCAGCCTGGAACTACTTAGATGTCTTGCATGGTTTTTTTTTCTACAATCTGTACCAACCTTCGCAGACTTCTCTCACTGAGTTTCTTCTTAGCACCACGTCCTGGAAGTGCCTTCACAGTTTTGTGACTGTGAAACATCTTGATTACATCAGAAACTGTTGAAACTGGGATGTCAAGGTCTTTAGTGATTGCCTTGTATGGTCTTGTTCAGAATTGTTATCAACTACAATTTGCCAGGAGGCACACGGGAAACCGAGCCTAGATTTGGTTTCTTGTAACAAAGTCCTTTTCTGTGACACACCACCATGCAGCTGTGAGTGGTGATGCAACAGACAAACTATGCACAGTAGCCTTTGAAATTATGTTGCATTTCTGATGTCCTCAGACAGCTCTCATGTGTTCACCACTGTGAAGAGGAAACTGGAACCAATCAGCCCCTTTTTACACAGAAAACCAACATTCATTGGTTATTTCACCTCATGTGAACACTGATAATTTAGCACAGGTCGGTCTCATTCATTTTATATTTTGCTTGAGGAACTAAATTAAATACATCAAAGGGTGCCAATAAGTGTATCCAGTGGATATTTTGTCTGTTTTTTTTGCATTATATTAAAGGTTTTTTGTTGCTGTTTTCAATAATTTTGGACATTTTCTGAACTATTTTGATCTGAACACAGAACACAATTTGCATTTATTTCTTAAGATATTCTGATTTATGCACTCAAAAATCAGGAGTGCCACTGATTTTGACCAGGGGCCTCATTTATGAAACATGATGCTGGATACATACTAAAAGTATACGTACGAACAAAAGGCAAAAATGGCGTAGAACAAAAAAAACCTCAGACGTATAAAATCATTCGTACGCACACCTGCGAGCAAAATAGTCTTTGTAAAGCACACATTACTTTGAATTTTGAATTGTGCGCAGTTGGATCTGCCTCATATCCCGCCCTCTACATGCCCACACATGGTCAATCCAAAACATTCATTCATTTTCTGAACCCCCAGGTAAGAGTCATGGGGGATGGAGCCTATCCCATCAGGTATTGGGTGAGAGGCAGGGTACACCCTGGACAGGCCACCAGTCCAATACAAAACATATCATGAATATTCAAACATACACATGAAGCCTGAAATGTGGACTTATCATGGCATACGAGAGGAAGAGCAGGAAAAGAAATGTTTCTGAAACAGAAATCAAGGTGCTTGCATGTGCTCACAGCAGTGGGACGACAAAAAACAATAAATAAAGTGAGTGGTGACACGAGATGGCAAGGGTACAAGCCCGTTTAATTATGGTGTCAGATGCAGGTTCTTAATTTAGACATTACAATCATTTATAGATATAACTTTAACGCTTAACAAACTCAAGCACAAGAACCAGCATGAAACTTTCCAATTAACAGAATAACTAGACAATTATTTGTCATTATGCTTGTCCCAGAATCCTTTGAGCTGCTGTGATGTCACCTCTCTCTGTTTATTAAGTTAAAATCTCTCCTAATCAAATTTGAGCAGTGAAAATAACGTGGACCTATTTTTAATATAAAATTGCAGGAGGGAAGGGGTTTGCTTTCATGTCAGTATAGCAGCAGGACATCACGCTTTGTCCAAATGATGGCGATAATCCAGTCATGTCCACCACTAATTTACATTTAAACCCCTGTTACACAGTGGCGTATAACAGTAATGTATGTATAACGTTTAAAAAAATTTGGCAAAGTCCGAACACGGTGGAACGGTCCAACTTTGCATCGAAAATGCTGTAGCAGACACGTATACCTAAAGCATACATAACAAATCAAACGTATACAGATTGTATGTCTGACCTCTTTATAGCGTATGATTCACTTCCATATAACTTATCAGAGCGTATGCCCTATGTGTGCATGCCGTTGATGATGTATGCCCTGCAATTGCTTAACATATGTGTGACGTCTGCCCTGTCTGCTCACCGTCTTTCAGATGGTCGCGTGACGAGTATATAATACGCCGCCGAGGATGCAATGTCCTTTTTCATCATGCCGCCCAAGACCATCATGACAAAGTCACAGAAGTCCCTGAAACCAGCTGCGCACAGGGGAAGAACCAGGAAGATCACCCACCCCTCTTCTCCACCCTCATCCGAGCATTCTCAGCGCTCCGTGTCTGGATCTCCGTCCCTTCCGCCTGCCCTTCCTCATGAGGGCTCCCAGTAAGGCCAGTTGCAGTCGCGATCCCCTTCTCCTCCTTTCTGTGAGGGCTTACGTGGCTCCTCGGTAGGTTCCATCACCTCCTCCCAGCAGCCCAAAAATGGTCGCAAAACGCCAACCATGACAGCTGCATGGTAGGAACATGTCCAATAAGTTACTCCGTCGCCAGGCACAAGTATTGTTTATAAAGGTAGGTCAAGAACTGTTGCAGATATGTCCGAAGTAGTTTCGACATAAGTTAGAAGTAAGTTACTTATTTGTTTTCAATAGGTTGGCTGTACGTTTCACCTTTAGCCCATGTATCTCGACGTATGACTAAAGTACCGCTAACATATTTCAATGTATTCCTAACTTACCCCTCACTTACCTGGAACTTATGCCTAACCTATGAAACATGTGTTGTCATACGAAGAGAATTTTGAACATGCTCAAAATTTTTTGATGTCCTCTGTGGCAGCCCCTTTAGCAGCTATGGTGCACTGATGAAATATTAAATGTGTGGTTTTATGATGTAAGATCTGAGTCGGCTTATATGTGATGGGTTGTTAAGTGGAATTAAATGTACGAGTTATGACTCACTGACACAGGGCATCATTTTATGTGTAATGATCCCACTGACATTTTTCCCCACTATCTGGCTTTACTTCATCCTCTCCAAAATGTTTCTAAGCAGGGGGTCACAGTTTGTGTAAATATACGAACATTTTGCCATCTAGTTTATTTTTATAAATCAAAACGTATGCGTTAAAATTATTGTGTGCATCTTTCAGGTCCTGTTTTGTGTGTGCGCAATGGTTATAAATAAGGCTCCAGGTTTGTAGATGACAGGTCCCTGGATTCGACGTGTAACTGCTTGAGAATAATCTTATGTAAAATGTCACCTTGATCAAAATACAGATTTGTCAGCTTCCTGTCAGTATCATTGAATCCATGCGGCCTTTGATGTTTGGAATTCTAGGATGTTCAATTTAATTCAATTTATTTATATAGTGCCAAATCACAACATACCGGTAGTCGCCCCAAGGCGCTTCACAAGGATAAGGTCTAACCTTACCCACCCCTTGAGCAAGCACAATGGCAACAGTGATAAGGAAAAACTCCCTGGGTGTTTATGAATATAGGAAGAAACCTCAAGCAGACCAGACTCAGAGGGGGGACCATCTGCTATGGCCATACTACCAATGACAACAGATGAATAAGACAAAGTACAACAAGACTTTTTCAACATGCACAGAAAGAAGCAGACAGTGTCCTGATTGTCACAAGGTCCTCTGTGCACTCGAATCCATGGGAATGTTGCCTGTAATCTCACTCGATTCTGTCTCTGATGCTATTGATTGACTTTAATCTAATTCTGTTCTGCCTTTCATCTTTTTGGCTCTTGTGGCTTTGTGGTTCAGTCAGTCTCAGTCTTTCTTTAGCTTTTGAAAGCAGCAGGAACATCTAGAACTCCTGAATCTGAACCCGATCAGTCTGTTGGACTTCAGATCTGAGGTTTGTGTTTGACAAAGTATGAATCTTTATGAAATGGTAAATGGGTTGCATTCATATAGCGCCTTTCCATCAGAAATAGGTCAAATTGAAGGTCATAACTTTTAAACCAAATGGATTGGAGTAAATATGGATTAAACATGGTGGAAGTGCTGCATGGTGGAACGGTTTGTGATCTTGATTGCTGACCTTTAAAATCCTGATCACTGAGCTTTGATCTTGACTGTTGACCTTTAATTATGATCACTAAACTTTGATCTTGACTGCTGACATTTAATCCTGCTTAGCTTTGGTCTTGACAGATGAGCTTTTATCCTGCTCACTAAGCTTTGATCTCAACTTTTAACCCCTTACTGCCTAAATGTATTTCCAATTATCTAAAACAATTTGATTATATGTTTTTGCTTTCAGGCAGATGCTTAATTAAGTGGAGATTGTCTTGTAGACGACTGTCGCAAATTCACAACAGTCGTCTACAAGGGGTTAATCCTTCTCACTGAGTTTTGATCTTAACTGCTGACCTTTGATCTGGATCAATGATCGTTGTTCTTGACTGTTGACCTTTGATCCTAATACTAATCTTTGATCTTGACTACTGACCTTTAATCCTGATCCCTGAGCTTTAATTTTGACTTGTGACCTTTAATCCTGGTCACTGAGGTTTGACACACAGAGTCCATAAGGCTAATAAGCCTCTTGACAAAAGAATCACACAATCTTGTGTGATTCTTTTGTCAAGAGACTTTTAGATGGTTGTCATGGTAATCAAGGAACGCATTACATATTACATCCTTGAAATGGCCCCTGGTGGCGATTGCATGAAATAACTCTTTAGAATGTTTTGAATAGAAATTCTATAGAACATTTTTTGTAGGGTAATCAAGGTAGTCCACGTATTCTAGATCAGTGTTTCCCAACCCTGGTCCTCGGGGAACACCTAACCTGCACATTTTCCATCTCTCCCTGCTCTGACTAAGCTGATTAGCTCATTCAGGTGTGCTCAGCCAATCAAGAGCTAAGAGACAC
>OMMV01193356.1:0-15052 GCA_900302635.1 Chatrabus melanurus
TCATATATATATATATATATATATATATATATATATAAATGTTGCTCTTTTGCAAGCAACAGACCTGTAGTACTCGAGTCCAGCACATGGACTCAAGTCCGAGTAGAGTCCTGATTTTCAGGACTTGTGATTTTCCTTAGACGACACACCTGCTGGCTCGGACTTGGACTTGAGGTTTGACTTCTTTCAGAGTCTGAAGTTGGAGGCTTTTTTTTTTCCTAACAGGCCACGATAGTTTGGCATAAGATTTTGATAGTACAGCGTTCTCCTGCTGGGATTGTGGACATCTCCAGTTCTCTAGTGCCAGGGTTTTTGTGGCTGATTCTCCAGTCAACTGCAAACCACCAAATGTTAGTGAGATTACAAAGGCAGTGAAACAACGGAGGGTGGGGAAAGCTCCAAGGATGTGGGGCATTAAAACTGAACTCCTCCAGATGGGTGGATGATGCCATACTCCTGGCATTGCTAACAATCTTTGTTTGAATGTGGTAGACGGATATCAACACCGTATAAGTCCTTTCTTCACTGTGGAAGAAAGGAATTATTGTCCCACTCTGCAATGGAAAGGGTTACTACCTGGACAACAATAACGTCAGGGGTATTATACTACTGTCTGTGCCGGGAAAAGTCCTTGCAAGGATTATTCTTAAAAAGATTGAGCCCCAGTTACTTGATGCTCGGCAGCTAGATCAGTCTGGCTACACACCCAAGAAGTAAATCATCAACTGCAGCATTGCTCTGTAAGAACTCAATGAATGCAAGTGTCAATATTGGCAGTGCTTCTTTATAGCCTATTTTGATTTTCATAAAGCATTTGATTTGGGTGGCTGCGCTGCTCTCTGGGACATCCTGAGACTTTATTGGCTCCCCAACAAGTTGTTGAATATCATAACCAGCCAATACACAGGTACTGTGAGTGTTGTACAGAATGGGGGCAGAATTTCTGACATTTTCCAAGTGAATACTGGTGTTCATCAGGGGTGTGTTCTGGCTCCTACACTGCTCATTGTTGGCATGGACTGAGTGGAGGGTAGGGTTGTAGAAACCAGTAGCGTAGGTGCCTTTGTTGGCAAGGAAAGTTTTACTAACTTTGACATAATCAATAGATCCCCTGATTGCAGGACTTCAGAAGACGAGTGAGGAATCGAAGCCTCAGGGTTTGTGATTGTTGTGGATCAAGACTAAGATCCAGGCTTTCAATGACTTCCTGGACTCAGCCATCAGAAGTGTATCCTTATCCAGTGAAAATGTCCAACTTGTAGAGACATTGACATCTCTGCAGTGACATATTTCTCTGGGCCCTCTGCCTTTGAGATCAAGAGATGCCTGGAATGAGTTTATGGAGTTGGACAAAGATGTTTGGTGTCTATCTGTGCAGGAGAGTAAAGATCCAAGTCTTTCAGGTCCTGGTGCTTCCTGTCTTACTGTATGGTTGTGAGACTTGGATGTTATCCAGTGATTAAAGGTGACGGCTGGATGTGTTTGGTACTAGGTCTCTTTGCAGGATCCTTGGGTACTGGTGAAATGAGTTAGTGTCAAATGAATGGTTACTTCGAGAATCAGATGAGGAGTATCACTTGCATTGTGAGGGAACATCGACTGCAGCATTTTGACAATGTCACGTGTTTCTCTGGGCATAATCCAGCACGCCGGTTCCTCAGCGTTGAGGATCCCAAAGCTGGAGAAGGCCAAAAGGGGTGTGCTCATGTTTTACCTGGCTGCTGCAGGTATATTGTTACTTTTGAGAGGTGGAGATGGACCAGCTGTCAGCCTGGGTGGTTGCCATCCAGGACCAAAGACTTTTCCATAGTGTGGTGGATGTGGTGACATGCAGCACCAGCTCATGCTCCCAAACCTGAACTGACCTGCAATGTTCTCAATAAGAGGCCACTCAGACTCTGTTGCTGCCTATTTGTTTACAGATTTGTTTACGGGACAGGACCAGAGAACGCAGCATAAATATTTACCGCTTTGCTTAATTATCATCATCTGAGTGTTAAACTTTCTGACATTGCAGACTTTTTTATTACAAGTGCATGAATATGATTAGTTGTGTGATCAAGTTTGCAAACAAAATGGCACACGGGGCCGTGGACGCAAACATGGAGTACTTTCAGCCACTAAAACTGCAAATAAAATATTCCTATTAATGCTTCACAGATGTTAATCATTTTCTGAAAATGTCAAGTAAAAAGCTGCGTCACAGATGTTAATAAAGTATAGTAATGTTTTGGATCTAATCAATCACCAGAACCAGGGATGGATTATTGCATGGGCTTCTCTAGGCTGAAGCCCAGTGGGCCAAAGTCAAATGGGGCCCCTCATTACACACACAATAACACGAATACAAAGAACATACAATATAATAAATGCTATCACCAGCAACAAAAAACACATCTACCATTGCTAACAGATCACTCTCATTGCATGATGGGAGCAGATGCACCTCAGGATGCTACAATATTTTGAGAGATCTTAAAGCAAAAATTAAAATTCTTGTACCATGTTTTGGGGCCCTCCTTGAAACAGTGTTTAATTACAATTTTCACACATTTGGGGGGAAAAAAGTGAACATGGTCGGAAGTGCTGTTTGCAATATTTTCATCAAGCACAATTTACCTCCAACCTCAATACACATCTTTCAAGGACACACCCAAAAAACTAAGTGAGATGCAAATGTTACTGTTGTTAGTGGGGCTTGCTGACTGACAAGCACAACCAATGTTCAGAATGTCAAAGAAATCCACACTGTTCACTTCTGAGTGAGCATGTATCTAGGAGTTGGGCTACCAATATGTCGACCTGGGTTCGATTCCCAGTCATCCTATCTGTCCGTGTCCTTGGACAAGGCACTTCATCTGCATTGTCCCAGTCCACACAGCTGTAAATGAGTATCAGCCTTGGCTGGGAAAGCAACTTGCAATTGACTGGTATCCCGTCCAGGGGTAGTTGTAGACTCTCATCCGCGTCATGCTATGGTATCCGGGGATAAGCACCGATACCAATGGACCTCAGGGCCTGTCTAACAGGCCTTACTTCTTACTTCTAATTAGCATGCGTGTTAATTGACATTTAAAATGAGATAGCTGTGTCAGAGTGGAACACTGGAGCACATCTTTGAACTCTACTCAGATTGAGAACTCGGACCCAGGTAATGGGGACTCGACTTGAAGCCTTCTTTAGTGACTTGGACTCAGACTCGTATAACGGGGACTTGAGGCTTGGCTCGGACTCTAGGTTTAGTGACTCGACTACAACATTGGGGAGCAACTACTATGATAGAGTGGATAGTATCATGATCAAAGTCATATGTATGATTTTGCTCCCCTCAGCTTGGCCGAGCTGTGAGTGGCTGGGTACAGCGGGCCTTCCAAAACACATCAAGTGCAGCAGCTGCACAGCCTGTGCAGGAGGAATGTCCTGTCTGCAGCTACAATGAATGGGATCCATTGGAGGAGGTCATTGTTGGCCGTGCTGAAAATGCCTGTGTGCCTCCCTTCACAGTAGAAGTGAAAGTAAGACATAATTTGGACAACATATTATTATTATTTTTTTAAACATGCAGACTATACAATCCCCACCTATTATGGCACTGCAGCACAAGTTCTGTGCCAATAGAAAGCGTCGTAACTATAAATCATTGCCAAAAGTGAATAATACATATTTTGCCTCATTGCACTTTCTAATCAACAGGCTAACACATATGACAAGTACTGGCCCTTTTACCAGAAACATGGAGGTCAAGGTTTTCCAGCAGACCACCTGAAAAAAGCAGTTGCTGAGATTGAAGAAATGTGCAACATTCTGCGTCATGAGGGTGTCACAGTTAGAAGACCAGAACCCATCAATTGGTCCGTTGAATACACAACGCCAGACTTCAAATCAACAGGTAATGAATGACACGAACACAGCAAAAGCAGAAGACTGCCAGTTCAAATCTGAATTATTGCATATCGGATTCAAATCTGATCTCACTGATTGGCTGTCCACACATAGCAAGTGACCAGATCTGATCTGTGTGTCCTCTGTGTGGCAATCCTCATTGTCCAGCATAAGCAGTAAGCAGCTATGGGTGTGTCGAGTCCCGCTGAACCAAGTTATCAAAGTAGTTCAGTAGAATTGTGACTTAAGCAACGAGCATGCTAATACGAGCAAATACGTCTTCCACACCGGCACAGTTGGTTTTGGATAAATCTTTTTCTTTGATAAACAAAATGATAATTCAAATACGATATTTTGTGTTTACTCAGGTTGCATTTGTCACATGTGAAATTGTGTTTTCAGTATTTGAAAATGTGTGAAGCCCAGTACAGACTGTGAGATTTCAGCAACCTTATAAGTTCACTGTAAGTCACACTGTGCCACATGGATTTAATTCACTTCGGTAAGAGTCCAAATCTGATGTATGCAGACTGTACGATACAATGCAGAATTGTGGGAAACGTCATCACGTCACCCTGACAACGAAGACAAGAGAAGAAGCAGCTTGTATTTGCCGACATGTCACACAAAATCTGTCACAATAGAGACAATAAACCTCATTTATGACAAAAGATTGGACAGACTATATGTTTCTGGTGAGGGTGACTGCTTTTATCAGCTCTTTACTGTTGTCAAAGAAAAATATTCTGTGCTTGCTTTTTAAAAAATAAAAGAATGAGATGAAGTGTTTCTGCTCAGCACCTTGCCTGTGCTTTTCTGACAGAAAAACAAAACAGTGGAACTGGTGCATTGCACAAAGTGGATGGAATAATGGAGGACAATCACTACCTCAGAATTCTGCAGCAAAACCTGAAACCATCAGCTAGACAACTGAAACTTGGACACAATTGAGTGTTTCTGCAGGACTATGACAAGAAAAAAAACATCACAGGTGGATGTGGAATGGATGAAGCCAGGCCAACATTAGGCTTTTGGAATGGCCTTCTCAAATTCATGACCACAACCGTACCAGAAAAACCTGGCCCGAGCTTAAAAGTTGGGTCTGTAATTGAACTCTACCAGTACTGCCAAGAAGACTGGTCAAATAGTCAACCTTCCACCTTGATCAGAAGCTGGCGGTTGCCGACCACAAGCGTCCTACCAACCATGAATTTACTAAGGGACATTCAACCAAATATTAGGTGTGCTGTACATATAATTTTTTTTTACCTTATATTCATAATTTTCACCGTTAGGGTGCAGAAAAGCCAAAATAAATTGAAATGTGCACCAAATTTAGGGGTGTTTTTTCGATTACAGATGTATGTTGTATAATGATTCTGCCCCAGAAACAGTAGAAGCCTAATATTGCCATGACCTTCATGGTCATGATGAGTAGTTAACCTCTGACCAAACTGTACATGACATTGAATGTACATGAGAGGAGAAAATATTTTACTTCATGTCTTCAGAACAACTTCTGAAGTCAAAGTCAGTGATGCATAAAAACTCGTCTACATTTATCTGCTTGACAACAATTATTTACTTGCCGTGTGAAAATGCTGCATCTAAACTCACAATTGATTGTAACTGTTGCAGGCATGTATGCTGCCATGCCCAGAGACATCCTTATGGTTGTGGGGAATGAGATCATTGAGGCTCCCATGGCGTGGAGAGCTCGTTTCTTTGAGTACAGGGCCTACCGGCCTTTGATCAAGGAGTACTTCAGAAAAGGAGCTAAATGGACCACTGCTCCTAAACCCAGTATGGCTGATGAGCTGTACGATCAGGTGAGACCTTTTTTATGCTGTTGGATGAGTAGTGATTTTTTTTTTTTTTTTTTTTTCTTCTTTCATGACAGTATGTGATAAATATGAAACAACTGATGAACTGAAGTGTGGAGTAGGCATTTCATTTCACCCTGCATTTTTTAAAATGGCTGTAAATGTTGCTTTTTATCTTCCCTTGTTTTATCTTTGCGTTTGTGTTGTGTCGGCTGCAATTTTATCATCTCAGACAATGACAAAGCACTTAAACTTTGAACCTTGGACCACGTTGCGTTTCACCATATCGCTGTATCTCCTTGCACTGTGCTGCACTAGGCTCATTAATGTAAATCATTACGGTGTACCAATCACTTAGGACTACCCCATCCGCACAGTGGAGGAGAGACACAAGCTGGCTGCACAGGGGAAGTTTGTGACCACAGAGCATGAGCCCTGCTTTGATGCTGCTGAGTTCATTCGAGCCGGCAGGGACCTTTTTGTCCAGAGAAGCCAGGTATGAAGGCAGCTAAAGTACCGTGCAAGCATGTCTGTGACCTGATAAGGGGAGACATTTTCATTGATTGCTAAAGCATGAGCGACATTTCAACAGTTTGTCAAGATTGAAAGATTAGATACAGCAAAATCTGGAAATGTTGTTGCTTGGAGAGTTCCTGAACATAAATTTGCCATTTTTAAAAATCAAAATTACTTAAAAAGAAAAAAAAAAAAAAAAAAGGCAGCTTTGATGCAAAGCAGTGAGAGAAAATATCTGTTTGACTGCAGTTTTCCCCCTGCACCAGGTTACAAATTACATGGGAATTGAGTGGATGAGTCGTCATCTGGCCCCAGACTACAAAGTCCACATCCTCTCTTTTAAAGACCCGAACCCAATGCACATTGATGGCACTTTTAACATCATAGGGCCGGGACTTGTGCTGTCAAACCCTGATCGCCCATGCCAACAGGTTATACACAATCACCTTTTAGTGCTCATCATCTCACAATGCCATGGTTCCCAATGTTATCCTCAGGGACCAGTGCCAGGTATGTTTCCATTTGTCACTGCTTCACACACAGCTGTATCTGTTGTTGACTGGCAGAACACACCTGATCCATCAAATCAGCTTTGGGGAGAACAAGGGGAAATTGAAAACACAGACTACCGGTTTCTGAGGATCAATGTTGTGAATTACTGCACTAAAGTGTCCCATTTTCATCACTGCTGTGTGCCCTCTGTCTCTCAGATTGACATGTTTAAGAAGGCAGGTTGGACCATTGTGAAACCGCCAATGCCTCTGATGCCAGATGGTAGGTAGTTAAGCTAAATATTGCCTTTAACGTGAGTTGAACTTTTTTGAAATTCTTATGGAAAATCCTCTGTGCGTGTGCAGACCACCCCTTGTGGATGTCCTCCAAATGGCTGTCTATGAACGTTTTGATGCTAGATGAGAAGCGAGTTATGGTTGATGCCAATGAAACAACCATTCAGAAAATGTTTGAGAACCTTGGTGAGTTTATGCTTTAATTATCTTTGAGATGATATTATCAACATTGTGCTTTCATAAAAATCATCTACAATTTAAAATAGCACAAGGCTCTCTATCTTAATGATGATTACCAAATAAATTAACGCCATGTACTACATAATGACATGTGAATGTGTTTTTTTTTGTTTGTTTTTTTTTTGCTGCAGGTATCAAGACTGTAAAGGTAAACATTCGTCACGCCAACTCCCTCGGTGGAGGTTTCCACTGCTGGACAACTGATGTACGGCGTCGCGGTACTCTACAGTCCTACTTCAACTAACCCTACCAGATACATTTCACGCTTTGAGGTTTGGTGAATTGGTGACTCTAAATTGACCGTAGGTGCGAATGTGTTTGTCTGTCTGTGTGGCCCTGCGATGGACTGGCGACCTGTCCAGGGTGTACCCCGCCTCTCGCCCAATGACTGCTGGGATAGGCTCCAGTACCCCGTGACCCTTAATTGGATTAAGCGGGTATTGAGAATGGCATGGCTTTGAGATAACTCATGCTATGATTTGGCACTGTATAAATAAACTGAATTAAAAGTGAAAACAATATATGCATTGTTTTACAACCTTTAGCAGCTGAAATCTCAGCTCACATTTCTGATTTTGGATTTCATTTTTATTGACTATGTAACTATACAAACATGGATTTCAATAGCAACAAAACATCACTTTTTCATTCTCAGTAATTTAAGTATTATTTTACATGTAGAATTTCTGGCTTCTTTGGAATTATTTCTTCACGACACTGTTAGTGATACACAACCAATAAGCCACAATTACAGGAATGGGATTCTATTTGATATGTTAATGGAATCATAACTAAGTTATACAGGTAATTCAATGATTAATTAATTGAACAGAGCAATATCTATTTTATTATTTACATTTTATTGGCTTTTCCAACAATGAGTGCTCTATGTACAGTGCTATGCAAATGTTAGGCAAGCTAGAGTTTAGACTGAAAAAAATATGGGGCTAGGACTGGGGATTGGATTGCACGCTCTGTATATGATTACGGTTATGTTCCATAAAAATGACATATCACTGGGACTTTTCACAAAATTTTGCCAAACAATGTAAACTAGTTTTGTTTCAGTGCAATTCTTGTGGAACTGACGTACATACTCAAATATTCTTGAGAAAAAAAAAATTAAATTTATCAGTGTTTAAACAGAAAACACCATGTGCCGCCGCATCCACCACAGCTCGGGCCCACCCTGGGTCCTGGATGGCAACCTAACTGGCAGACAACTGGTCCATCATGACCTCTTGAAAGTAATCATCTATCTTCTGTGGCCATGTAAAACGTGGGCATCCCCTTGGGCTTCTACAGATGCTGAGATCCTCAACGCTGAGGCACCTGCTCTGTGACATCTTAGCTTGTTTTAAAATCAGTCGCAGACATATCACAGAATATATAAGTTGAAAGGCTCCATTTCTCAGTGGTAAATTTTTTTTTTTTTCTCGAAATTCTAGAACCAAGAGCCAGATGATCTCATATGATAATCGAACTGAACAGAGACTTACCCCCCCCCCAAAAACAAGTTTTTTTTTTTTAGTTATGTGAGCAGACCCATATACTGAATCCTCAGGCTGAAAAGCAAGAGAGTCTGGCTGCAGACCTCACCTGAGAGTAAATCTCCTCTGAGGGTAAGGAAAAAGATATGGCAAAACCGCTTTTCAAACTCCGAAGACGCTGATAAGTAAAGTACGGTATGTAAAACAACATCACAAAGGTGATATGAGTCCTTAGTCTAAGTGAAAACATCAGTTAAAATAAAAATAATACATATTTCCATATTTGCGTCACATTGGCTGGTGTCATTTCCTTAAAGACGACGAAAATACAAAACCCATAATTCCATGCGTCTGATTGACGCCATTTCCTTACCCTCAGAGGAGATTTTTACTGACAGGAGATACTCCCAGGTGAGGTTTGCAGCCAGACCCTTCACCTGAAAAGAGGGGAATAATGTGGAAGTGAAAGCATTTTTGCATCAACTGCTGATAATTAACTCAGTTTAAAGAGCTACATTTGTAGCTGTATGGATGCTTGGATTGAAGAAAGACACCCTATTTTTAACATCTTTGATATATGAATTAGACAATGGGGACTGTTAGGATGAAACATCACTGGTATGAAAGTGCGACTGCTTTCTGCTTCTGTTCTGTGCACTGCCATGTTGCTGAAGCAGCATAAATCCTGTCCGATTACATGCAGCAGGGAGGTAAGAGTGGGGTGAATGGATGGTAAATGTTTTGCAGTTCATTAGCTGTGATTTGTGATCAGAGTGTAGGAAGCTCTCCTCTAAATAGCTGGCTATCATATACTGAGGGCCTGATTGTGTTTAATCCTCTGGGTGAGTGCTGACCTGACCTGCACACAGCAGGAAAAACACTGACCAACCAGAGATGTGATTCTCATAAATAACCTACCCATTAGCATATTTACAGAAGAAGCAAGTCCTGTACAGGCCATGAGGCCCACTGGTGCTTATCCCAGGATTCCATAGCGTGAAGCGGAGGAGAGTATACGACACCCCCTGGATGGGACGCCAGTGCGACACAGGTTACTTCCATAGAAAGGGATGGTGCCCATTTACAGCTGGGTGCAGTGAGACAATGCAGATGAAGTGTCTTGTCCAAAGACAGATAGTGTGACTGGGATTTGAACCCAGGTCTACAGATTGGTAACCCAACTCCGTATCCGCTGAGCTATTATAATTAACATATTGACTCAAGTCAATGTAGAAATCTACACAGGGACAAAAAAATTCTTGGGCTTTTGCAGACACAGCACCAAGGGGCAACTTTTCACAAGCCTGCACCACCTCCGCCTCCCTACAGTTTGGCAAAACTGTTCCCAGTCACTCATCACAGAGTTGGAAGACATAAATCACATGTTACCACATCTAGAGCAGGGGAGGGAAGGGATGGATGACTTTGGATACAGAGAGGACAGCAGAGTAAAGCAGCATGTCTAAAAAAAAAAAAAAAAAAAAACAACATGCGCAGAAATGTCTGTTTTAATGCACTTGTGTTTCCTGTTTTTTCAATCCATATCTAACCTTAAAAATACCTGCTTTGGTACTTTGGACCCAGAGACATAAGAAAATATTGCAAAAATTTTTAACAACTCCTGCTGCACAGTCTGCTTTTATGCTGAACATTTGTGTTCCTAGCAAATGACATTTCACCAATAAAATTCCTAACAATAATGGCCTGAACAGAGCTTTGTGGCTAGGAGAAGAAGGCAGCAAAATGCAGCTATAGAACATGTAGTTCTGCTGTTGAATATTTTGGAATTTTCTAAAAAGCCGGAACAATATTGCGGTAGATTATGCTGCAGGATTTGAGAAGACACGGTGGTCATTTTGACACTTTTTGTCATGGCTCTGGGTTGCCACTGGAATTACTTGTAACCGTGAATTCGATCGGACTACAGCTGTAGAATACAAAATATTCAGCATGAGCGTTCCAGCTGACCGTGATCATTTCATACTTAAACATAAAATTTCATCATAGTGAACTTTTAAAGTGGACACAGTCTACACACCAAAAGCTTTTACAACCCCATTACCAAAAAAAGTTGGGATGCTGTGCAAAATGTAAATTAAAATAATAGAATGTGCAAATCATTTAAAACCTACAAAAACAGCCTATCAAATGTTAAAACTGAGAAATGTGGTTTTTGTGGGGGTAAAAAAATATGCTCATTTTGAATTTGATGCCAGTAATATTTATTTAAAAAAAAAGGTTGCCAGAGGTGCATATTCAGACTGGTAACAATAGGACAAGTTAAAATAAAGTGATGTGATACAGGTGATGTTAAACAGGTGAGAAATCATGTTAAAGAATATACAGTCGGGTCCATAAGTAGTTGGACACTTTTTTTAAAAAATTTTCCTCTGCGCACCACCACAGCATAGTTGAAATATAACAATCAATATGTGCTTCTGGCACTGTAGACTTTCAGTTTTAATTTAAACAGTTTATCAAAAATATTGCATTAACCATTTTGGAATTACAGCCATTTGTATACATCGTGCCATGGAGCCCACAAGTAATTGGACAAAAGAAATGAGGATTATTTTTAATACAAATCACTTTTATAGCCAGTTTTCTTTAGACAAGTCAGGGGATGGATTCACGAACAATTTCAAGTCAATGAATATGTCTTGGACTTCATTTACATCAATCATTAAGAAATACAAACAGTATGGTACTGTATGGGAAATCTGTAGTAGGCAGCCACCAAAACACCCAGACTGTCACGGTTTGCGTTTTATCTCGTCTCTGGTGTTTGTTTTCTGCTTTCTGGGTAAGTGTTTTTCTAGTTTTCTCTCGTGTTTACCTTTATTTTGTAGCTCCGAGTGAATTCTCCTCCGTGTTAGTTCCTCTCACGCTTTTATTCTGGTAGACTGTTCCTTAGGTATTTCATTGGCTTCATTTCCTGTTTCATGGCACCCAGGCTTCCAGTTTCACATGCACACTCATTTCTGAGTTAATTGAGTCACGCACTGTTTAACTGTCACAGCCCTTCACTCCAGAGCCAAACTGTCTCGGTTCAAACGCCTGAGGGAGTTTTTCCTGACCACTGTTGCCAACGTGCTTGCTCAGGGGATGGGTAAGGTTGGACCTTACACTTGTGAAGTGTCGTGGTGTGACTTATGTTGTGATTTGGTGCTGTACAAATAAATTGAAATGAATTGAATTCTATGCTTGCTCTCTAGCCCTCCAACTTTTGGACTGTTCACCTGGTATGATAACTAACTGTGCTTTGACCCTCAGTCTGTTATTCTGATTATCCTGACTGCTAATTCCCTCACAGACACTATTGCCTTTTAGACTGTCTTGCTGTTGCTGGAACATTTGCTATCACCCACAGTTATCGGTTTCCACCTGGATGATATCGGTAAACAGACTGTTGTTCCTGTGCATTCCGAAGTGCTTCACTTTTTCAACTGAAAATAAAGCCTGTTTGCTCTTAATGACAGTGGGGTTCTCTGCTCAGGAGTCTTTGATTGTACCACAAACATTACACAGACAACTTTGAAGGAGTTACAGGCTTCTGTGGCTGTGATTGGAGAAATTGTGCACTGTGTAACTTTTGTTACACCCCACCACTCACAGCTTCACGGTGGAGTGGCACAGAGAAAGATTTTCAAACAACAACACAGATCAGATCTAGGCTACAGTCCCCCATGTGCCTTCTGGTAAAAACTACAGCTGAAATGTCACTTTTTTTTTTCTTTTTTTTTGCAAGAAAATCAACGTGATCTAAATTAAATAAAAGATGAAACTCAAAATGATGGACTGCATAAATGTGTCCAAAGTTTAATATAACATTTTAAACATTACTTTTATGGCCAGTTGGCCTGACACAAGTCAGGGGATGGATACTGCATGTTAAATCTGTCTACAGTAGTGCACTAAGGAGACTAGTGAGGGAAGCCAAACAGACACCAATGACAACTTTGAAAGAGTTGCGTTTCAGTGGCTTTGACTGATGAAACTGTGCAGACTGTCTGTTGCTTTACCAGTCTCAGATTTATGGTAGAGTGAAACAGAGAAGACTGTTGTTGTAAGAAAACAGTTGAAAGTTCGGCTTGAGTCTCCCGTGTGCCGTCTGGCAAACTGTAGCTACTGTAATGCTCAATAAGGATCATGTTCCTGCATGCTGTACTTTTTATTTGTAGTTTAAGCAAATCTGCCTTTTACTGCCCAGTTCACTCCATTCTTATGGCATCCATTCTACTTTTATGAAGCGGGAAGCCAATTATTTGATACAGTTAAATAAAAGTTTTTTTTCACAAACATGTCAGACTTTTTTTTTTTTGCTACAGCTTAAAAAGTGTAAGCTAAAACATCTCAACTCCAACAATCCGAAGGACAGACACACAAACACCGTAGAAGAGGATGGTTAGCATGAACTCATAATATATGAGGTACAAAAAGGGACAAAGAATTACAAAAGGGAGACACTTGGAGAAACAGCAGAAATAATGTAGGTATGTATACTTACAGTACAGTCCCAAGGCTTGGCAAGCAGGAAGAAGAGAGTAAAAAAAAAACAGTGAATATAAAAGAGTGGGAGTAGTGCAAAAAGACAGCACAGTGGTTGGAAACACCATGGCAAAATAGAGCAGAGAAGATCAGTGGAGTTTATACTCAATCTGTTCATGGGGAACCAGAGAAGCAGAGTATGACTCATTATGTCTGCACAAGAACATCTGTTTAAAATCCCAGCAGCACGGAGGAAGACAGGACAAATGAGAGGTAAGTAAAAAAGAAACAGTGTATTACTCATAAAAATAAAGAAGGGACCTGAGGATCTGACAGTGCTGCTTCAGTCAATGCCACATGCACAGAAACATACACAAAGACATACAACTAAGAGCTTTTGTCTTCTGCACGGTTCACCTTATAAGAGGTGACACAAATATCGACAACGAAACAAGTGGTTCCTCTCTGCAAAACAAAAAAATCCATAGCATTAACTCAGTCCTAAGTGCATCTGGTGACGATGCTAAACATAAGCAGAAGCATCAAAGGGCTTCAATTTCAACCAACATTTCAATATATACTGAACAAAACTTCCAATGCAACACTCAAACTGTGTAAATATTCAAAATATTTCCCAGAAAATCCCAGTAATTCATGGTGGATTTAGTGTCTAAAGGCCACAGAAGATGTGAAATTTGTTAGTTTTCAAAAGTTATGTCTCGTTCCGCTTCACTGAGCACGAACTAAAGTTGCTGTGGCCGACACAGGTTGAGTTGAGAAAATTGCTCAACTCAACTCAAAATTGGTCAATAAATAGCAACAACTATGCCGGTCTTTATTGCCAGTTTTCGCTGTCTTTCAACGACGCATGACCATGCCACGGCTGCGACAAAATCACAGGGACCAAGCCATTGGTATGCTGGTTGCGGGAATGTCACAGAGACAGGTCGCAAGGACATTCCATTTTAATGTTTGCACTCTCTCCTGTCTGTGGAGACGATATAATGAGACTGGCACCACGTGCTCCCAGACCACGTCACCACCCTTCAGCAGGACCGACACATCCGTCGACAACATCTTTGCAATTGTTTTCATCCTGCTACAGTCACTGCTGCTGAGAACAAATTCGGCACCAGAACTGAATCAGTGCCCAAACAGCAATCGGCTACGAGAGGCCAGCCTGCAGAATCAACGTCCCATCGTGGATTGGTGTTGACACCTGCTCATCACCAGGCCCGCCTGACATGGACGAGGGCGCATCTGGGCTGAAACGCTCTCAGATGGAACAGGGTATTGTTTTGAGACGAGTCACATTTCAGGTTGAGCGTCGCTGACAGCAGAAGGCGTGTATGGTGAAGACGAGGGGAACGTTATGCTGATTGCAACGTTATGCAGCGTGACTGCTGGTGTGGACCATCAGTGATGGTTTGGGCAGGAATCAGCAGCAGACACACAACGGAACTGGTTGTGATCGATGGAAACCTAAACAGGGAGTGTTACCGTGATGAGATTCTGGCACCTTTTGTTGTCCCACTCGTGACATGAAACCGGCTGACTCTGCAGCAGGATAATGTCAGACCGCATGTCTCAAGGATTTGTAGGGACTATCTGAGGCAGAATAATGTTCAGTGTCTTGAATGGCCCGCATTCTCATCGGATCTGAACCCGATTGAGCACCTGTGGGATATTCTGGATCGTCGGGTGAGGGGAAGTAATCCAGAACCAATCACAGCATGACAACTCTCACCGAGTCACCCAGGCTGAAATCTGACAGTTGATTGACTCTATGCCACGCCGAATTCGTGCGCGCTGCCTGTGGTGGCCA
>OMMV01193359.1:0-17927 GCA_900302635.1 Chatrabus melanurus
TGGACAGAATAAAAATGGATGGGATTTAATTTCACTTTCTAAGACTGATTTTTTCATGGAGACAACAAACAAAAGGAAAAGCTATTTCGAGATATGGAAAATTTTGAGGCTGATTCAGATCTCCAACAAAATTAGCTCGACTCTCCTGTAACCAAAAAAAAAAAAAACCCTCTCCAAATAACCTCGCCATAATCGTCCTCTGTTTTAATTTACTTGCCCGTTGATACCATCACGCGAGACTACAGTATTAGGTTTGAGTCTACACCTGGGGGGTATTCCAGGAACTGGGTTTAGTCACTTACCTGGGTATCTTAACTCAGAGTAAGCGGTAAACCTAGGTTGTCGGTTTAAAATAACAGGCTAGGTTAGTAACCATGGAAATACGCTCTGAACATAAACTGCTATGGGGTAGGTTATGTTCAGAGTATTTAAGTTCAAGCTTACCAAGGCTGCTGCACAATGACATGCCCTTTTGATGAGGAGCCGGTAGACGTAGAGGCACAAATAATCTGTGCCATACACCGTGAGAGGGCGTTACGGCCACAGATTGATGTCCTGTCCTACCCTGATGAGTTTTTGCAGCAACGGTATTGCTTTGCTTTGGATTCAATTTATGGTTAATGTTACTCTATTCAAATATAGCCCCAACTGTTCCCTGTGCAGGGAGTAAAGAAACATTAGGGGACTCCCCTGTGACATCATGGAGAAACCCCAACAACAAAAGGAAATATGGCTGCTGTTGGTGATGAATGTTGTGTGGCTAAAAGACTGAAAACATCCATTTTATCGCAAAAAATACAATGTAATGTGTTAATATCTACGAAAAAATGTAGCTACTTTGCTTGACATTTGTCACTTCAAGATAATTGTGAAATAATATGGGCCTTATGTCATCTCTCCTCATTCAACCTCTTTCTCCTAAAGTTCAATCAGAACCAATCAGCTGTCATTATGCTAATTTTGGGGGCTGTGTGATTCAGAACTGCTCAGGAAAACACTGTTGTAGGAACAGGCATGAAATTATAGAGACGCCAGGTGCAGACGGACAGACACGGTTGATGACATAACCTCAGTCCTCCTATGTTGGTTGGTGGATGTGTACTACAGGGAACCTCTGAGACCTCAGGAAGTCAACCTGGAAGGGGCATAAAACTGAAACCATTTCCAGTTGGTTTGAGGAAACAAAATATTTCATGTACATGCTCGAATTCTCGAGTTTAGAATTCAAAATTACATGAAAGGCTCATCTGAATAGACATCGAATCATAACTTCCTCAGATAAGTTATAAGTTTAGTATTTGATGACATACTCCTGATGGAGACAGAGAAGGAGGAGGAGGTTGTGTGATCCACCCTCATGCTTTTATTTCACTAAAGTCAATAGTTAGATTTTGATGAGATTTTGTGCTAAGTTGGTCCTTTGATCTCTTTACTTATTTAACAATGTGAGAAATGTTTTTCTGTGATCTCTTTTTTTTAAACTTTCCCTTCCCACCTTATTGCGTTGCGTCAAAGATCTCATGGAAAGAAAGTCTTTACGCCCTCCTGTGTGTGGGCGGAGTTATACACTCTGAGTTCTCTTCTAATTACATGTTGATATTGAGTTATTAAAATGTTGGCAGTATTTTTGCTTCCCTGTATGTGCACAGAGGTTATGTCTGGTTTGGTTTTTTGCTGCTTTGTGCTGCTGGTAGCGGGTTGGATCAGTGACTCAGACTACAGCAGCCATTTACAGTCGCCTCCTGTTTTAATCATCACTCTGATGACTCGGCTCTTCACACAAGCCGCCGGCTCTAACGGGAGCTCCCAGTCAGCTGCGGTTAGCACGGCTGATGTCAAAACACCATAATAAGAGCCTCGCCCTGGTGACTCCGGAGGGGACGCCGTGTCAACATTTATTGGCTTTCCAGCCGAGCCTCTATTGTCCCAACGCGGGGAAAAAACATAGTCATTTTAAGGGCAGCCAGGAGGAACTGCAACAACATCATCAGCTCTGAGTCAGAGGTCGCCATGGCCTATAATTAACATAATTAATACAGTCCTGTTTTCATTAGAAAGGCTGGAACACAATTAGAGCAGAACGGGGAAAAAATCAACTCGTTTCAAAATCAACTCATTTCTCAAACAAGCGTCAAAAAATTTGCCCCATGAATAAAGAAGGACTTTTTGTAAATATGTATCTTATTTAAAGTCCAACCTCAAGGTATAAAAGCTGTTTTTTGTCAAAACATGCACACATAATTTCAAAAGTACTCATACTATTTTTAGCTTTTCAAAACAAAACTCCACTTTAAAAATATTTTCAGAAAAGTTCATGTGGCCTTCGAGTCTGAGTGGGTGGGACTTCGCGGGCATACTAGTAACATTGATTCATTCATTTTCTATACCTGCTTACTCCAATTAAGGGTTAGGGTTAGGGGGTGCTGGAGCCTATCCCAGCGATCATTGGGCGAGAGGCGGGGTTCACCCTGGACAGGTCGCCATTCCATCGCAGGGCCACATACAGACAGACAAACACATTCACACTCTCACCTACGGTCAAGTTAGAGTCACCAATTCACCAAACCTGCAAGTCTTTGAAATGGGAGGAAGCCGGAGCACCTGGAGGGAACCCATGCAAACACGAGGAGAACTCCACACAGAAAAGACCAGGTTGGAAGCGAACCCCTTCTAGCTGTGAGGTAACAGTGCTAACCACTAAACCACTGTGCCGCCCATACTAGTAACAGGCAATGCTAATTTTCTCTGTGCAGGCTAGCACAGAGGGCGGGGCTGGAAGCTTCTTGATGACCTGCTCCAATGTGGTGCAGTGGTTACTGTTGTCTCACAGCAAAAAGGTTGTGGGTTTGATTCCCCACCTGTGTGTGGGCTGTATGCAGGTGTGTGTTCGCCCCACTGTTCGATCGTTTCAATCCATTGATCAGGACATGAGTACACATCAATATCTAAAGGTTAAATCATTGAGAAAATGACTGTGTAGCAGCTTAATGTTAGCAAAGCTGCACATTTTATCACATTATTTGCTAACAAACTAAACAAGTCCATCTATTAGCCAGCTACATGCTAACTAGCTAAGGTAGCCGGCTTGGTTATCTATTCCATCAATAGGATAGCATAACTAGCTTCATCACTACTGTAATCCCCACCCAAAAAATAAATTAACAGGAAATTCAAGTGAAATTAAAAATTTTGTACTTTCCAGTCTTGTTCTACAACTAATTGAAAACCATATCGATATGCTCGGTAACCACTGAGATAAAAGGTCAGATCATGAGCTTGAAGTTTCTATTTTATCCAATTAAATGGTTTTTTGCTGAAGGTAGGGGTCGTGACCTCGTGGTTAGTGCGACCGGTTAGTGCCCATTCTCCATCTAATGTGGAGTTGCGTCAGGAAGGGCATCCGGCGTAAAACTTGTGCCAAATCTACATGCAGATCCATGTGGGATCTGCTATGGCGACCCCAAGTTGAAATTGGGAGAAGCCGAAAGTAGATTATAATGGAATCAAACTGTCCAATGTATTCTCATGACGCGTTTCTTACATCATACGAAAAGTTAAGTGCGATATTTCATGCATATTCAAATGAATTCTCCCGCACATGTGCGATGTGTGTTTTGCATTTAACATTCAGAAATGTGTGTAAGGGTTATGATTAAGGTTAGGGTTAGAATAACAATATAATAACAAAATGAATTTCTGGCCTTTTTGGGGGTCGGAAAATACACCATCTTGTTTTCATTGACATCATCACAGCCTCCCAGCTTATGAATGTGTGGAATATGTAGAAATCTTTGTGCATTATTTTTGGTCAGTTGTACTACAAATGTTTCTTGAGGATAATTGGACCATTTTATAATTCCAGGAATCAGAATAAAGACTTTGTTGAGTGTGTTATTAAAGCAGTTTATGAGGCTTTTGCTGGCAGTGTCGAGTTTGCAGTGCTTAGTTGTTGTCATGCTGTAGTTTTTTGCAGTGCCCAGTTTACAGGGCAAAGTCATCGTCACACTGTAGTTTTGCTGAATGATGTCAGCACCCCCATTTGCATTGTAATTGTTGATATTTACCGATTGGTCAGTTGTGGTACCAATGCTGACTTTGCAAAGGCTAAATTATGAGTCTACTTTTGGCTGTAAACTCTGGTGTGATTGTCAAATTGGCCAGTTTCACGCAGAATGCCCTTTATTTTTGTAACACAGTGGTCACCTGACTGCTGCTTGTGTCATCACATCGGGAAGACTGAACGGTTCAATAGCTGTCAAGTGTTCCTGCAGCTCTCTGCACGGCTCCACAAAACAGCTCCGTGACAGCCAGACCCTGAGGAGACGTGACGGGAATGCACACGAATCTAACAGGCTACTGCGCTTCAAAACACTCCATGAAACCCTTTAGGAAAATATGCAAAGTCGTGAAGATGACACGTACACTTGGTGTTTATGCTCTGAGGTTACAGTCGGTTCTTCCGTACGACCAAACTGGTTGAATGCTGGCCAATAAAACGGAGTGATCGTGAGCAGAGGGGACAGACCGGGCTCATTGTCTCAATAAAGGCTTTGGGCACTGTCAATGAAGGACACTGTTACACGCACACATACACACACCGAAGCCCATTTGGACTCTGGGTGATACATCAGGGGAGATGAGGCGTGCCATTAAACCTGCAATAAAACCTCCTCCTCCTTATTCAATAAGATAACTCATCCATTCTTCACTCCGTGCCCTTCAGAGGAGTACGTCTATCAGGACGACTCAGGATGAGAGAAAACCTGGCAACAGCCGCACTTCTTTCCATCATTTTCAGTGGAGATAGTTGTTAAGGTTACCAGGATTAATTAGATCCGGCATTATGCTCAGTCACGTCGAGTGTCAACCTGCAGCGAGTCAGGGGAACGCCTCAGAAGCTTCATAATGGAGCCGACTAAACCACTTGTATTAAGAGGAATTCTCCAATGGTTTTCCTGATGATTTCATCTTTCGAAAATCAGAAGATCATAAATATTCCACAGTTATGATTAATCTACTGCACGTTTGCTGCAGTGAGACACAAGAACCAGCAAAAACTTAATTTCCTGTAAAGATCCAGCATATTAATGTGGATTGAAAAATTTAATCAGTAATGCTTTCATGGTCAACCCAGTGGGCATGTTGAAATCATGTGTCCACCATGATAGTATCTCCAAAACGGTCAAAGTTATCAATGGATGTGGTAGTTACTAGTTAGTTAGTTTGACCCCTTGGCACAAAAGTACAGATTGGTTCTTTGAGCTTGAAATTGATTTTGATGTGTAAAAATAGCAAATTATGCATTTTGGGGTCATGACTCAGGCCGTAGTTGAGAAAAAGTATCCCCAGGTCAGTTCAGGTCAGGAAGCATGCACTTGTGCCACACGTCACTGCATCCACCACACAATGGAACCACCCTGAGTCCTGGATAGCAACCACCCAGGCAGACAACTGGTTCATCCGGACCTCCAGCTACCTGCCATAGTCAGGTGAAACATGGGCATGTCCTTGGACTTTTCCAGTTGCTGGGGTCCTCAACATTGAGGCTCCTGTGTGCTGGATCAGGCCTAGTGAAGTGCACCACATGGAGGTAATGTCGTAGCTGACATTCCCTCCTAATGCATGTAATACTCCTCACCTTAGTCTCCCTAATTTAACCACTCATTTAACTTAAAGTAATTCCATTGGTACCCAAGGATCCTCCAAAGAGACCTACAACCAAATCCAGCCAGTCATTGACTTAGGTTACTGGTTAACAACCAAGTCTCACAACCAAACCGGAACACTGGAAGCACCAGGACCCTAAAGGCTTTGCAAAGGTATCGCATCGCCAAACACCTCTGTCCACTGATCTCATAACGCCACAAGCTCTTCCCCAGGCATCTCTCAATCTCAAAGGCTAAGTTCCCACAGACATGAATATCACTGCTGCTGTGTAGGAGAATGAGGGTCCAAGTCTTTAGGGTTCTGGTGCTTCCTGTCTTACTGTATGGTTGTAAGACTTTGACACTAACCAGTGATCTAAGGCAATGATTGGATGTCTTTGGTCCTTGGTGTCTTTGGAGGATCCTTGGGTACCACTGGGATGATTTTATGTCCAACGAATGGTTGCTTAGGGAGACTCAGATGAGGTGCACTGCTCACATTGTGAGGACACATTCGTGTCAGTACTAAGGACCACAGGAACTGGAAAAGACCAAGGACATGCCCATGTATCCCTTGGCTGTAACTGATATGTTATGTCCGGTCTGGGAACATCCACTGGTACCATGCTGCATCCATCACACCATGAAACTGCCTTGGGACCTGGATGGCAACCAACCAGGGAGACAGCTGGTCCATCTTCACCTCTTGAAAGTAACCATCTATCTGCTGCAGTCAGATGAAATGTGTGCATGTCCTTGTTCTTCTTCAGCCACTGGGGTCCTCAACACTGGGGCACCTACGTGTTGGATCATGCGCAGAGAAATGCACCACATGGCCAAAATAGCAGGTGTTCCCTCACCATGCAACAGATAGATGGCTACTTTCGAGTGGTGGGAATAAATCGGAGGTCTGCCTGGGTGGTTGCCAAACAGGATCCAGAGCAGTTTTGTAGTGTAGTAATGTACAGCACCGGCTCGTTCTCCCAGATCTGACATAGTTGTACTGCTACATAAACACAGAGACAAGATAAGAACTTGAACGTTTGTTTTTTTTTTCTTTTCATTTCAGTTTGACTTTAACTGCTTGAAGTTTTTCAAACTCGATGCTACAGTCAGAGTTTGGTCAACATTCACGCAGTGCTGAGGTTCTGTACCTGGCACCGCTCGCCGTTTATTGATTCATATCAGCAGTGTGTTGCTCAGCACACAGCTGCTGCTTCATAATAACTTGGAACAAATCCATGTTAGCTGCTGCGGCTCTGCAGAGACGAGCAGCTCCGGCTCTCTTTAGCTTATTGCCTTCATTACAGTTTCACTCCAGCAAAGCACAGCGACTGAAGCTAATATGAAAAGGCTAACAGAGCTGTGATTAAATGACAGCTGGGTCCACTCTCTCCAGATAATACACAAGCTGATATCTCATATTGCCTCCATGTTCCTGCAAATACATCAAAAGCCCCCAAAGCATAGGAAAGGTTATTATCTGAGACTTTTATGTCAGGTAATGTGAGCCTGTGAGAAGTCTGCTGGCCACAATCAATGATGGCCTTCTCCGGGATTCTGCTCCAGACACAATTAAGATCAAAGCAGCTGAAAATAATCAGACAAGATTAGAAATAAATGTGCAAAAGGCTGTTCATATTAAACTACTACAGTCTCTTCACCAGAGTGGAGGTCTGTGAGAGAACAAACCCTTTTTGTTACCACAAATCCTTAAAAAATCATTCTAATCATGAATATTATCTGTATGTTTTGTCCTTTTGTTATTGTCCTGTTACCTCAGTTAATATTGTTATTATGCTGGTAGATATTGTGTGTTTGTTAGCAGGATTACTAAAAAATAGATTTTATCATTCATTCATTTTCGAAACCCACTTATTCCAGTTCAGGGTCACGGGGGGCTGCAGCCTATCCCAGTGGTCATTGGGTGAGGGGCAACCTGGACAGACCGCAACTCTATCACATGGCCAACACATCCAGACAGACAAACACATTCACACTCACACCTACAGTCAGCTTAGTCACCAATTCACCGAACCTGCATGTCTCTGGAAGTGGGAGGAAGCCGGAGCACCCGGAGGGAACCCAGGCAAACACAGGGAGAACATGCAAACTGCACACAGAAAGGACCAGGTCGGAAGCGAAACTGCGACCTTCAAGCTGTGAGGAAACAGTACTAACCACTAAACTACTGTGCAGCCACTAGATTTGATCAAATTTGGTGAAAATATTTCCTCGATACCACAAATACAACAGAAACCTTTATCATTAGGAGCAAATGTGGGGAAAAAAATCTGTGGAAGCAGGAAATATGAAATTTAAAATATTTTTTAGTCGTTATGCTGATGAATTCACAAAAACTGGTGAAAATGTTGGATTTATTCTGGATTAGAAACCAGTAGTTTTTTTGTTGGATCAGTACAGGGGGCAGAACCATTTGTTTTTTTGAATAATCCAAAAATTGTGTAATATTTTATATCAGATTTTTAATTGTGCATTTGATTTTAGTGTTTAGTTGTTTTCAGGTATTTTTGGCTTCTAATGTGTTTTGTATATCCTGTTTGTAAGCTGCTGTTGAATATTTTTACAGCGCCCCCCCATGGATGAATGTGAAACAGTCACTGACTCAGCTGGATCTTTTAGCGAATCAGTCACTTCATCTGCACTGACATCCAGTGGAACCACGTGTGTGTGTGTGGGCGTATGTGTACAAATATAATAACCACTTCTTCAAGTTGTAACGAGCCATCCGCGACTCTAAACACCCTCAGGGATTGTAGTTCTCCATTGCTATGACTGATTTCTCTGATTGGACTCCAGAAAGGCCACATATGAGATCAAAGCAGATCTGAAGAAAAAATAAAGGGGGTGGGGTCAGTGACTCACAGTCTCACTACCAGGTGATGTGGGTATTATTGTAGTTATTAATGCTGCACGATTAACCAAATTTTCATCGTCGATGCGACATTAACATATGCTATGAAAAAGATGAGACTGCCTAAAGCATGATAAATAAGAAGAATCATTTTATTTACACTTGCCATGACGTGAGGTAAGATTTGACCCGGAAGGGCTCACATTCATTGTTTTTACAGCAAGTAAAGTAGGAAGCCGATAAGAGTTCAACATTTGTGGGTTTTGGTCAAACTGTGGTCTGTCAGGGGAAATGGACGAGCCAGAAATGACGCTGGGTACGTTTAGAAGGTGGCCAGTGATTACCCTTACTTTTAAGAATTTTTTTTGAAAAACAGAGGCTGAAGCTAGCACTAATGTTATTGCTGCTGCTTTTTTTTAAATGCCCCCTTTTTTCTCTTATCTGTTTACACTTAGATTCTTTTAGACTAGAGGCATTCTCTGTGGACAGCAAAGTAAGAATTTCATTGTACGGGGAAACATGTTTCCAACTGTGCATATGACAATAAACACTTTGAATCTTGAATCTAAGAACGAGGAGCGCTCACTCTAACGTTGGCGATAAAGCAACCAAACACCAGCAGAGTTAGTGACCAAAATGTAGCAGATTACAACAAGATTTTGTTGTAGATGAAGAACAACTCCTGAATCCAGTGAAAACTGACTCTAGTGAACGCATGAGAAAGAAAAGCCAACGGGTAAGAAAGACGTGAATTTTCACTCAGAACACGGTGATATTACCTACATTACCATGTTGCTAATAATGTTCAATAAATTAAAATTGAACTTGCAAATTACATATGATTGTCACACGAAGATTATATCGACATTAACAATAGTTTGTGTTGATCGGCGAAGTCCACCCGCAGGATTTTAATCGATAATACCACAACAAAAATGCACACAATAAGTGGGCATGTTTGCAGTAAAAAATAAATAAATAAATAAAATCAATTATGGTAAATTCACTGTGTTTTAAGTATAAGCAGTAAATGTATAAATGCAAATAGTAAATTGAACTGATAGCATTAAGGAATGGAGAAATTTTAACTGGCACACATAATGATAACAAACAGCCTGAGCTTCAAAAGTTCCGCGCTGGAGATCATTAAATTCCATCATCGTATAAAGTTGGCTTTTGTTTTGGATAGAAGCAAAAAAATGCTCCCTCAAGCTAAGTTCGATCAACAGTTAATATATGAGGCCGTTTTAAGACCTGAAAAATAAACTTTATTTTTAAGAGTCTTCTTCTTCTGATGCTTTTGGCCACAAAGCCGACCTTGAATGACCTCTGGGTGAAAGGGATTAAACCGAACTGAAAATGTTTTATTTTGCCATCATTTAAATCATGTCCACAATCAGCCTTTCACAATTAGCTACAGCAGGCTATGACTGAATTTGTATTGACAACAAAAAATAAACATGCAATTAAAAACCTCATTATAAAATGGCCTATTTAGGGTTTTTTTGCAAACACAGTGTTTTTAATTTAAATGATAAAGAAAAATTATGTGTATGGTTCATCATTTGTATGAATAAAAACAGTCAAGCCTTTCCACAATGATGGCTGCATTAGAAAACAGCAGCAATAGTTAGTGGTAGGCTGACTGAAATATCATAATCTTGTTTAGCAGGAGAAGAAAACACTCATTGTACACCTTTCTCTCAGCTGTGTTGCATTAAAACCTACAAGAAGCAAACGCACAGCGAATGCACAACGAACGCGCAGCAAACTAAAAGGTAGATGGTGAACGTCTTATAACTTGGCAAGAAAAAAAAAATTTCAGTCAGAAGAATTTTTTTTGCTCGAATCCCTGCGCCCTCCACTGACTGCTGTACCTTCCGCTGCTTCGATTTCACATTGACCATTTTGCCAATGTCTTTGCCCATCATGCATTGTGCATCTCTTGTCCATCATGATGCAACAGGCTCACCAGCTCTGATGATCCACCACTAAAGTTATGACCAACAGCGGCACCACTGCTCTCCCTTGAGTGATTCCATGGACTTATCTGAGAAGAGGAGCGTTTTCTTAAACTAAAACTTTTTCCTCAGGGATGAGTTGCGTTGGCCGCCTTATGTGGCACGTTAGCACAGTACGTCATTAGTTTTGCAGAATGGTGCAGAATATCAAACCTATTGTTCATTTTGGGTGTTAAAGCACTAAAATTGGCACATATGTAGCTCTTCATGGGCTCTTTAAATCTGGCCTAGGGGCCAATCCAATTTCTATCCAAGATGGCAGCCAAATTTAAAATGGCTGCCAATGAGGATCATACCACATTCTTGCTGGTTTAAATCATTAATTTCTTCAAATTGTTAATGTTTCACACCCATCTATATGTATATTATCATGTTGGCGTCAATATTGATTGATTTTTAAGATGTATCCCAAATGGCGGAAAACAAATTAAAATGGCTGCCAAATTACAACCCAATAGGTAAATACAAAGTGTGCAGCCTGTCAGGTTGTTTCTGCAGAGACTTGGGGTTGAAGCATGATTCATGCTTATTATTATTTATTCAAGATAAGTAGCTGAGATACATCAAATATCTCAAAATAGTTCTTTCTTTACATTATACCCTGGGCACTACAGTCCCAAGGTCACCCCTGGGCCACCTTCCACTCCTACATTGTTTCATGTGATACACGAGTTCATATGATTCTTAATGATGCTCACAGTCCCCACAACACTTGCAATATGATGTACGTCATCCCTGCCTTGACGCACTTGCATTGACCAAGACATCTTCTGTCCACATTACATCTGCACTTCAAAAGGGATGGAGGCTCATAAGTATCACGTAACACATATATCTATGTTTAACTTTTAAAAATTGAGCATATTATAAACATAAACGTGCTTGTATTACTGGTTTTCACCTACGATGGTGACCATTTAGAAAATGGCAGACATATTGGAAAAATGGATGAATATCAATTGGCCCCTAGACTAGATTTATTCAGTGTGTAAAACTTTGTATGTCTGCCAAGTTTGGTACTTTTCACCCAAAGTGAACGATTATTGCACCATTCAGCGACACTACATTTCAGATGCAGCTTCATCAGATCATCAATTATGATGGACAGAAACATTGAACTCTGTAAGTCAGCCATTTATGCTTCCACTAAATGATAGCTTTGAGATTTCCTTTTGGGCGATCGTGAATTGATGGGTTGCTGCTCGCACATATCGATGAATCTATGTATCACAGGGTGCGTACGGAGCAGATCTGTATCCAGGAGCGCAACATGTTTGTGGCATATTTCACTCTGTGTGACTTTAATATTCTGCAGAGTCGACTTCATGGAGTCTGAATCCTGATTCCGGATAGAAAATCTATAACAAAGCCGGACCACAGAAACCTGAGTGACAAACTGAACCCTGAACAGCTGAAGCATTCTCAAAAGAAAGGCAAAGATTAGCTTTGTGAATAAAGAATAATTGGATAAAATCCCCTCACGCCGGCAGTATTTCACATTCTGATATTTGTGAGTTTGGGGACCGGAGCGTTTGCTAACATGGAGATTTGTGCTCCAGATCTCAACTTGTGCGCCCGTGCCTTAAATGTAAAACAATCCAGCACCACAAAACACAGAAGGAAGTGTTCCTCGGGAAATATGAGGAAAATCCATTATCAAACGACAATAAACACTCAATTATTGACCCAGAGTAATATTTCAGCTTGTGTTTTATCTGCAATTTTTCCTCTTTATCTTTCTGCTCATAAAAAATTCAACAGTCCAATCTTTTTTGTCCATATTTTCATTATCTGCAGATTTCATCAAGTGAATCCATTAGTGCAGTTTATTGTTACACCACCTGGAGGAGGAAAATCCGGGAAGCTGCTTTAAAATCACTGACTAAATGCTTTTGGTTCTCTCAGAGATGTGACGAACGTCTGAAGGAAAAAGATTCAGCAGCTTGAGTTCAGTTCTGCAAACGATCACGTCTGAACAAGACGGTCTGCAAAACAGCACCAATGTATTCATATGAGCATATTGTACATGTTTGTACAAATAGTTTCCATTGTTCCTCGGCTTTGGGAAAAAAATGAAATGCACAGAGTGAATGAATGAATGAATGAGTCCATCCCCTCCAGTTTGTTAAGACAATAATTCAAACATAATAAATGCACCAAATTATAAGAACATATAATGAGAACAAACACTGGTCTGTCTGTGTAAATCCCCATTGACGTGTCTGCCTCCTGCTGGATGATTAGTGATGCTGCATTGATGATAGACTAGTTGCAGCTGTGCCCGTCAATCAGATAGACAGACAGCTTCTGCACAGAAATTTACAAAATCAGTGAAATGTTATTTTCTCATTGTTTCATAGCGGTTATGTTCTAAAACTCAAATAACACGGTCACAAATCCACACAATCCCACAGGAAAGATTTTGCAGCAGAAACAGACTTCTTTCTTTACTTTCTGTCTCTCTCAACCAGTGTTGCACATTGTGGGGCCTGTGGGCGTCATTTAGGTCACACGTCTGGCTCACCATGATGATTGAGAAATTGATTGCAAATTAATTAGTTTTCAAATAGATTAAACAGTAGTGTATTTATTATTTTTATTTTAGATTGAGAATGTTCATTTTCTATAAAATGTGATCCATTTAATTATAATGTAATCCTTTCCATGCATACAGATTAATTTATGACCCTTCAAAGGAAAGAATTTGGGTTTCTCTGCTCTCAACATTATGTGTGGTTTTGAAGCTACATGTAGTTTGAAATGAGCTTGTTTGACAGGTTCTTTAATTTTCAAAGCCTTGGTGCTGCTAGTTTTCACCCAGGTGGTTTTCGCCCAGGTGGTTTTCGTCCAAATTGAAGGTACATGTTTTTCGCCCAACTTTTTTTTTTTTTTGTGGAGGGATATTCTTCAGGGTTAGGGTAAGGCTTAGGGTTAGGGGAAACCTTGAGGAGAAACCTTGCTTCATAAATTAAAAAGAAGTTGGGTGAAAAACATGTTCCTACAGTTTGGGCAAAAACCGCCTGGGCAAAAATCACCTGGGTGAATACCCCCTGAGCGAAAACTATCGGTGCAAAAAGCATGGAAATCGGCCACCAAAGCCTGGGTCTGGTGGCTGTATAGAGGAAATGACACCACTGAGAAAAAAACAAACACCTTTGACATGCTTATATGTTTTAAACAGTACCAGAAACCCTCATTTTCATCCCCATGTTTTAAATGACAGTGTTGAAAACAAGGATTTGGGGGGGCGGAGTTTGTGATGGACATGATGATTATACTGGGGTACTGCAAAAGATTAGGCTGACCCGACTGTAGCGGGTTGAGCGTTAACCAAAGACATGATGAAAACACATGATTCTTTGCTTTTTGTACATCGAGCTTTTAATTGACTTATTCGTTTACTCTGTCATTTATATTTATGGATCCATTACAATAGTGTATCATAAAATGCGAAAATAAGAATATTTATATGTTTGATAATGTTGTTTGGCTTTCGGCTGCTTCTAGTTTCTTGGGGTCGCCACAATGGCTCCAGTACAGAGCCATAGTGGGATTTGGCACAAGTTTTACACCGGATGCCCTTCCTGACACAACTCCAATTGTACATGGAGAAACATGCACAGCCCCTGGTCTTCCAAAGCGGTCTCCCAGCCAAGTACTAATCAGGACCTACTCTGCTTCACTTATTTCTGTTTGTCATGTCTTTTCTCATGTGGTGTTCTCCTGGTTTTCCACGTTATTGTAATGGCGATGAATGAGGCCATAGGTGTCACACGGCAGATGTGGCGAGGAGCAGATTTAAGAGAAGAAGAAAAAATAAAATGGTGTCGGCCTGTGTCCTGATGGTTTGACTAATCCACCGTAATAAAGGAACAATATATTTATCACATTGAGCCTGATGTCCAAATTAAACCAATTCTAACCAAAAACCAAAACAAGGAACTACAACACCAAGAAATGACCACACGTACCTACAGGCAACTTTCATAAATAAAAAGAAACAACCTGGCAACGCTGACCCCACACCAACATCCTGTTTTAACAGGAAATACATCATATTTTCTTTACTTTATTGCTAGTTTCCAAAACATGGAGTATGATGAGATCCACCAGAACCAGGTTTCGGACCAAGATTCTGGAGTAAAGTTTTTGTGAACAGCTTTATCTTCTTTCTCTGCACTGATGTGTCAAATTGTCTGTTGAGACAAAGGTCAAGGTTGATGTCATGCTGGCGTCCATTCACAGGTGGACTCACACCAATTCACACTTTAATTCCGGCGCTATGACCTTAACGACTCACAGGTGAAATCATAGCGCTAACGAGGCTCCCGGAGCCTTAAATGGCCATGACTGCGAGCAGAACCGATGAAGCCTTTGGATGAGAAACATCCTGAAGCATGAAAGTGTTTGAAGTGCTTTGACCATGAAGGAGAAGTTCTCCTAACCTTCTCCAAGCACTTTGAGGCACATTAAAGGTCAACTTAAATCAGGTGTCTTTGTTTCATAAAACACTCAGGTGTGCAGAAGTATTGACCCTCCAATGTTACGAGCGAAGCCAAAACTACAGTGTTGTATTTGAAACTTGGTTTTAGGATTGACGAGGACAACACATTTAGATAAGGTCTCTTCTTAGTTATGTCGCAAAATGAAACATTTTCAGTATGTTTGTGCCCACATGGACTGGCAGCCTGTCCAGTGTGTACCCCGCCTCTCGCCCAATGACCGCTGGGATAGGCTCCAGCACCCCCGTGACCCTTAATTGGAGTAAGCGGGTATACCGAATGAATGAAGGAAAATGAATGTGCCCACATGCCACTCTCATGGATGCTGATGTCATTTTAACTGAAAGGGTTTTTTGTAAATTCAGCTTTAGAAACGCCTAGGCATGTACACTGTAAAATGCAGTGAGTGGCTCAATAGATGAGCCCGCCCCCTCCAGTTTGTTAACACAATAACTCAAAAACAATAAATGCTATCATCTTGTAACTCATCATATAAAAAGGGCATATAGTAATGACAAACTCTTTCAAATCTGGTGAACTTTGATGCATTGGATCAATCAAGCAGCAACCTTGTTTTCCTGATGTCATATCCCAACCTGGTGGATGGTTAGTGGATGCTGGATTGAAGATGGATTAGGAGCAGGTGTGGTTGACAGTCAGACTGTTTCTGCACAGAAATGTATATAATCAGAAGTAAACTGTTGCTTTCTGATTGTTTCACAGAAGTTACGCTCTAAAACTCAAAATGGTCATATCTCCACACAACCCCACAGAAAGGATTTTGAATGAATTTAGCCATGAAAGAAAAAAAGTGAGGGAGATGGTAGGGATAGAACGAGAAAGAGTTTATGCACAGAAATTTACTAATTCAGGGAACTAAAACATTATTTTGTAATTGTTTAACAGTGGTTACATTCTAAAACTCAAACCAGTCACACCTCCACACAACCCAGCAGAAAGGATTTTCTAAGAACATAGCCCAACCAGACACTTCTTCCTTCTCTCTTAGCATACAGTGCCTATAAAAAATATTCACCCCCTTGCTCTTTCACTTGTTTTAATATCTTTATATCATTAAGAACACAAAAATAATCCAGGCTTCTCTATATTAAAATTTCTAAAATTATCCTCTTTAAATTCAAACTGAAAACAAGTCTCTACAACTTGATATAAATTAAATAAAAATATCTAAGCCAAAATGATGGGTTGCATAAGTAAAGGCACCCTTTAGTATAACACAAGGAAATCATCAGTTTTACAGTCAGTTTTCTTGAGACAAGACAGGGGATGGATACATGAACATTTCCAAATTACTGAATATGTCTCGGACTTCATTCACATTAAATATTCATTCACATCAAATATTAAGAAATACAAACAGTATGGTACTATATGGTAAGCGTGTCAAGTAGGCAGTTCTCAAAAAGTGAGTGACCGTGCAAGAAGGAGACGAGTGAGGGAAGCCAAGAAGACACCCATGACAACTCTGATGAAGTTATAAGCTTCTCTGGCTGTGATTGGAGAAATTGTGCAGACTAAATGGTACCATTACTTATGCAATCCATTATTTTGGCTTAGATATTTTTATTTAATTTATATCAAATTATAGAGATTTGTTTTCAGTTTGAGTTTAAAGAGGATACATTTAGAAATTTTAATAAAGAGAAGCCTGAATTATTTTTTGTGTTCTTAATGGCATAAACAAATTAAAATATGCAAAAGACCAAGGGGGTGAATACTTTTGCAAGCCACAGTATGTGTGGTTTTAAAGTTACATGTCGCTTGAAATGAGCTTGTTTGTCAGTTTCTTATATTTCTAAGGCCTAGGTCTAAACCTAGGCCAAACCATTGCTTTGGCACAGTGTGTCACTGACAAAAGTGAGCAAAAGAAAAAATGGACTTATTATAAACCCAGTTGTGAAATTACAGCATCTGTACTCAGGATGTAGATCCGCTTATCCAGTTTGACTTGTTTTTTTTTTAAAAGCCTGTTCTTGTTTTCAGATAACAAATTGTCGATACTCCAGCAGATATTATCACAGATTGCATGAATTAAAGTTGTTATGAATAATAAAAGCAGAGCAGAGAGCTGTTTCAGTGCTTCGTCTGTTTGTATTGATGATCAATAATCAGTGTTTCTCTGCACATTAAACAGTGCAGTTACATTTTAACGTTCCCCTTTTGCACTTGGAAAGAGATAACATCTTCAATATCTCCTCACGGTGAAGTGTAATCAGCAACTTGTGAGTTAATTTTTTTCATACTTCTGGACCATGAAAATAATAATGTGAAAGAAATCTTTATTGTGTAGTGGGTGGGGTGTTTTTTAGCTTTATGACATCACATGAAGGGGTGTGACCTGCAGCTGTGTACTATCCTGTAGGAGGAGCTAGTGAGCCTTTGTGTGTGCGTCTTTGGCCTGGCCTAGATTCACTCCTCATGCCTCTGTTATCTCAGCCGCTCTCCTTGTCGCTTTTTTGTCTTTATCTCTCTCTGTCGTTATCGCTTCTCTTCCCCATTTGTGTCTTTATTACCTCCGCCAAGGAGGTTATGTTTTTGCCGGCGTTTGTCTGTCTGTTTGTCTGTCTGTTTGTCTGTCTGTTTGTCTGTCTGTTTGTCCACAACATAACTCAAAAAGGTATGGACCAATTTTGATGAAATTTTCAGGATAAGTGGGAAATGGTCCAAGGACCAATCGATTAGATTTTGGTGGTGATCTGGATTATCATGTAAATCTGGGATATTAAAAAAAAATAAAGATTTATTGATTGAGTTGGATATTAATCTCTACCAAAATGGTTTATGCTGGCATTATCACTGGGTTCTCAGAAGTCCGTCTGCTGGAAAAGAACATCTCCACATTATGGGGGACTGAACTGCCTTG
>OMMV01193360.1:0-13061 GCA_900302635.1 Chatrabus melanurus
ATTAACTGGGACTCAGTAGCAGTTACCAGCATGTTTATTGACACACAGGGGTCGAAATTTAAAAATCCTCCAATCATATTGAAAAGTATACCATATTATTTGTCTGATCATAAAGATTCAAAAAAGGTATAGTTTGGACTATCTGTGACTGAATGTTATGGAGTTATGGGGTAAAAACAGCAAAAATGGTGACAAAGGTCAATTTCAGTTTGTACAGGGGTCAAAAGTTAAAGTTGCTCCAATTTTGGTAAAAAGTGATGCAAATTATTGGTTGAGTTAATAGCATTAATAAATGGAATAGTTTTGACTGTGTTGAATGCTTGGTCTGCAAAGTATTGGTCAAACAAGGTCAACGTCCATTGGATACTATGACATAAGACACATGTGACCCCGTAATGTGATAACTAAGCAGATTGTGCAAACTATTCCTTTTTAGAACCATATTAGCTCAACAAGTAATTTGCATCACTTTTCACCAAATAGCATGGATATCAGTTGGAGACATAATATTATTTTAAAATTATCTTGTGTCCACAACTGACTGAAAATCTAATCAACTCTTCCTTGACCCAAGACCTACTTTTTCAACAAATTTAATCAAAGTCCGTTTATCTCTTTTTTGAGATATCCTGCTAACAGAGAGCCAAATAAACAATTTCTGGATCTTCCCTCTTATTTGGGTCGATTACTAAATTTAAATGCTTCTCTCTTGGCTCATGTTCCACCTCTCCAATAAATTTCACAAAAATCAGTTATGCAGTTTTTGAGTAGGTCAGCTAAAACCAGATATAAAACAGTCCCTGATCTGGACTGGCATGTAAGGGTGTACTCGCACTATGCACTCTGGACCGCCCCCAAGCGCGCTATGCCCCCCAAAGTCCAGTTTGTTTGACGAGTGTGAGTGCTCTGTGCCGTGGTCGGCCTGCTGGCGCGGGTCTGACCCAACATGCAGAGGTGGTCTGGGGTGCGGTCCAGCTGGACTTGGGCGCAGCAGCATGTAGTGCCATCACAAACCAACGCAGGAGCACCGACGTCACGTCACTGACATGACGGTTCAATTTGACAATTACTACTAATATTGTTATTACTACTTAGGTAATACAGTCTTCAATTCATTCAACAACATTTTGGGTTAAGCACAGATCTGGTTTCTCACCCTATTGATGAACGGGAATCGTGGTCAGCGAGCAAAGCCGCAAGCTATTCCCTCATCATCTGCTGCTTCCAAATCTTGTCATACGTGCAGTATGATTGATTGATAAATCCCTTATTGCGTAATTTATTTGATTGGGACAGGCTCTGTCAGGTATCTGGGCGTACACTCAGGTCCAGCTGGTCAAGGGCCCCGCTAGCAGAGACTGCCAGCAGCGGCTGCTAGCTGCTGTATACTCAACCGTGTTGGTCCTTTCTGATCATTTCATTACAAATATCCCATTCTCCACCTCTTTACCCAGTTTTGGGTTTGCCGGGAGTTAGACGGAGTCGGGCACTGCCCAGATGGAGACATCCAAAACAAACCCCCTTAAATTTCACGTATGGGTGACATCACAGAGGGTTTGTCCAGTATGTGTATGTATGTATGTATATATATATATATATATATGTATTTATTTATTTATTTTTTTATTTTACAAGCCTTTTTTAAAAAAGCATTGCAATGTTTTTGGCCAGCACAGTGGCTTACTGGTTAGCAATATTGCTTCACAACGAGAAGGTCCCAGATTCGATTCTGACCTGGTCCTTTGTGTGGAGTTTGCGTGGGTTCCCTCCAGGTGCTCGGGCTTCCTCCCACTTCCAAAGGCATGCAGGTTAGGTGAATTGGTGGCTCTAAATTGACCGTGAGTGTGACTGAGTTTGTTTGTCTATATGTCTCGTCCCTGCGATGGACTGGCGGCCTGTCCAGGGTGCACCCTGCCTCTCGCCCAATGACCGCTGGGATAGGCTCCAGCACCCCCGTAACTTTTAATTGGAATAAGTGGGTTCAGAAAAATGGATGGATGGTTGCAACCTTTTTGACTTGAGCAGACCTGTGCACTACTATTAGTGCCCTTCTAGTTATGTTTAAGTGGTGAATACTGTGGTCAGCGGTGAGAGTCGAGGAGCAGCACCAGATAAATACATGTAAAAAGAGCTAAAAAGAACAAAGGATATCTCAAACAGTTTTTGGTAAGGAATAATGCTGTGATACCACTAAGGTGTGTCAGAATAAACACAAAGGTGAACACAGCCGGCGAAGCTTTTGGTTTTGTTTTGACATGAAACATGACCCCTGACTTTATTGTGGACGATTAAACTGAATCTACATGAACGCCGAGGCTGGTTTTACGCCAACAATCTAGTTTTCCCAAACGCGTATAAAGTCAAGTCACAAATTAAGACTATTTTCTGCGAGTGTCTGAATCAGACTCAGAGCTCTAATGACTACGTTTAGTGGTTGGAATAGTTTTCACTGGACAAAACGTTCCTGGTAATAGTGCTGTTGTGATGAGTCATTTCTGGGAATTGCGGGGGTTGTTGTTACGTCGGAGGACTAATGAGGGTCGCCCGGGGAGGACTAAAACATCATGTTGAAACTTTTGGCCTCGGTCAGTTTGTATGTGAAATGACGTGTGGACACGGTGCTTTAGGTAAAGTACCTGAAAGTGCTGTTTAGTTAGCAGCTCTCTGGTCTGTTCGCTCAGAACACGGTGGAAGGTGTCTCTCATTAGAAGCCTTTTATGTAGGAGTACTTCCAGACATCAGTTTGAATGTCTTAATGTGTGCCTCAAATTTTTTTTCTTTTTTTATTCTGTGGGCATTCTAACTCCCTAATGGTTTTACTTAGTTTAACATCGACACACTGTTGTGTGTGTGTGTGTGTGTGTGTGTGTGTGTGTGTTTTAAACAAGACCAACGTAATGATGATAATTAAAATCATGAATGCAAATGCCAGCCTAAATCTGAAATGACCTCAGTTAACCTCAAAAAAAGGAGCTCATAAGACAGAGCAAGTCTTTGAGCTGAGATGATTAGTTGTTTGTCAGAAGAAGAAAAAATCAACAGCTTTGCTAATGGATAAATTAAAGATGTGCTGGGCAAGCCCTCCGTCATGTCACCCATTGGTTTTGTCGGAGAGCGGTTTTGAAGCTCAGATGTCGCCATCTCGGCAGTGCTTAATTCTGCCCAACTCCCGGCCAGCCCATAAATGGGTAAAGAGGTGGAGCGAGTGCAAGACCAGCATGACCTGGGCGGGACGAAAGAAGCCCGAACACGCCCATCTGTCTCGTAGTACCAAACTAGCTAAGGCTAACAGGCTATGTAACTTTGTTCGGGTGAGTGATCAACGCATATTTTTGTGGACTGGCACCCACGATACCTGCTAATTAGCACTAACCTCAAGAACATATAAATTAAATAATACTAAAAATTTCACTCAGAAGAAACACTGCAGCACAGACTTCTTAGATGGTCCGTTAACAATTAACCTGCACAGTTAGCCATATTATCTCAGATATTTGTAATAAAATAACCCAGAAAGGACAGACACGATCGAGTCCACAGCAGGTAGCGGCTGGACCCAGCACACTAGCTGTCACTCAGAGCGACCACGCCCTTAATTATTCATAAGTTTATGACCTAACATGGCTTAAAGTGATGAGTTATACAAAAATGTACCCCTGTACAGTTGTCATGAACAGGGAAACTGAGACCAAAGAGACCAAAACCATGGTTTTGCATCAGGCTGTGAACACGTTTATTTCTGCTGTAAAGTTGGACACTTTAACATGGCATTTGCTCACTTTTGGAGCCAGCCTCAAGTGGCCATTCAAGGAACTGCAGGTTTTAGCACTTCAACATTGGCTTCATTTGTCAGCACCAGAGTGTGGCGCTTTGGGATAGATCATCTACTTTGTCGAATTTGGACTTTTCCAGCTTCTCAAATGTGACAGTTTGTTTCTTTCGATTCTCTTTGTGATATATTGTTTTGACAGGTTTAAAAATGCATCAATCATGTTTAAAAGTGGTTTACACCAGGTATACCCTATTTTGTTGTGGTTTCAAATAGCTTTAAAACAGTGTTAAAATGATTTAAAACGGTTTTAATTCAGCGAAATGAAAAATGTTTTTTTAAACTTTTTTTAAATCAAATACTCAGGAAAAACTGGTTTAAAGTACCATAAACTGGGGTGACAAAGGACAACACTGAAAATGGTTTTCTTTTGCCCTTAAACAGTGAATTTACAAAGAAAATTATGAAACATTGCTTTACTTTTCTTGAAAAAACAACTAAACTTTAGTTAGTCGCTATCTCATTGGTTTAAGGACAAAAAAATCTTTTTGTTCCTTGTCATCCCGTTTTACGGTTCTTCAAAGCTTATGTTAAGAGCTCTAAAACAACAGAAAACTTTGTTAAAACCTGACTGAATATCTTTGGATTTGTATCAAAAATGTTTCGATGTGTTTATGGGGACTGTGAACACTGTGGTGAGCACTTTTAAAACACGTTTTTCAGTGCCTTAAAAGTAATATTTAGTCACAGCGCTACGTGGGTGTGCTTTAAACAAAACTCTTTCATACACAAATAAATGAACTTGTCAAATAAACAGGTTCGTGAACATTATTTTAAAATTGCCCCACAGTTATGATAATTGTAAGTAAGCACTGTATGATTATTGCTCTCCTGCTTGTATTTTGCCTTCAAAGATGCCATGTTTTCCTAAGATTTGGGAAGGCCTCGGCATGTATCCTCTAAAGTGCAGTGAGTTGAAAGATGAGTCCATCCCCTCCAGTTTGTTAACACAATAACTCAAAAGCAATAAATACTATTGTATTAAAAGTTTTCAAATGAAAAGTGTATATAATGAGGCTAAACCTAATCAAATTTGGTGAACTTTGATACACCAAATCAAGGTCTACCACCTGCTGGGCATGCCTGGGCTTGTTCATCTTATCACATGCATGATGGAAATTAGGAGCAGGTGTGGTTGAATTTACATGCAGCTTAAAATGAGCTTGTTTGTTTGTTTCTTTAATTTCAAAATCCTAGTTTAGTAGCCACCAAGGCCAATGCTGCTTGTGACTGGAAGGACTTTAAAAGCAGTAAGGTTGTTTTTGCGTTTACCCGACATACTGTAGGCTACTTATGAGGTCACGTTACAAGCAGTCATACCTGTATACGGAGTAACAGTTTGTTTATGATGGGATTATCTGAGATGGATTGTAGTTCTGACATCAACAGCCCAAGGCTTTCCACGGCAGGATAGGATTCAGGTGGAGGTGTGTCAGCTGTCAAATGCTGCCCCTAACAGAGAGAAACCCGTGTGACTGAGATCCAGACATAAAAGCAAGTGTGCAAATGAAATGGAAAGCAGGATTTGAATGGCTGCCCTGCTAAAACGGGTTGGAGCTGAGGCAAAGGCCGTGCAGATCTCTTTGTGCAGGCGAGAGGCGTGCCAGCTGGCTGGCTGCTGGGAACTTTTGTGTAAGTCATTACCTCTCCATTGAGGGACACAAAAACAGGGGTCGCCCGTCGCCCATCTGAACTCGCCGTCTCCCACCCGCCTTCATCTTCACTCAAGGTCAAGGTCACGGCACCCATGGTATAAGGCCTGGCAGGTTCTTCTTCCGGCAGCCAATCACTAGCAGAGATCTGCGTCATAGGACCTGTTAGTCGGAAATGCCCACTTGCTTAATGACTGGACAGTAACCGTGGCAACACTTTGTCTAAAAGAAGAAATGCCGCCGTTGAACCAATTTGGCGGGGCATGTTTATGGTCATTGATTTGTGCCGCGAATTCCTTCGCTCCATGTGTCCTGAAAGTGTGTCCGTCTGCTTTTGTTGTCTCTCTGCGTGTTCATTCTCAAAATACCACGGTGGCACCAGCCTGTGACACTAATGTCTCATTTATCACCCCACTGACGTACATTTATTCCTGTCATTCATGCACCGTTGTGGTTTTTAGCCCGTAATACTTCCTGTTAGTTTGAAGTGGGTGCTGTACCATGCATGTCTTTGAGTGTGTGTTTTCAGAGGTTCAGTGCCGACGGGAGTGCAGAAAGGAGGATCAAGGGCAAATACGTTCTAACAGAGGAGAATAATACTGTAATCAGGAGCACGTGTAGCATGTTTTACGAGTTTGTAGATGGCTGCATGAGTAAAAGCATGAGTAGCATGTGCGAAATACCTATGGTGTTATTTTGGACTTTAAAACCTAAGATGTGCCCAACCAGGCAGGATCAGGATGACTTACCAGAAGCAGAAACTGTACTGTAAGTGGTTATTTCTTAAATGTTTTCCCTCTCTGCAGGGCTGCAAAGTGAAAGAGTTTCACTTTGGAGTACAGACCATGTTAGGTTAGCTCCGTATCTGAATGTGAGACATTGCTGGGACCATCTGTGACTCTGCAGATGGCAGTGCTTGTTAAAGTGGGACAGGATGGGACCCTGTCCTCTGACCAGGACGGGACAATGGAGATTATTTGTGTCTGATCTTGTGGTTAAAACACAGTCTGAGGCCCGCAGGCGTGGGGAGGGGCTCCAATCTCTGAATCGCACTGCTGTTAGTTTAGCCTCATCAAGGAATGATAAGACACACGTGCTCCATCAGACTTGGCTAATGTGGTGCGACCGCAGCACACAAACAAGACGGGGGGGCACTCGTAAACCGAATACCTCTGTCAGTGCCATTGTTATACAGACTCAAACAGTCAGGAAATTGTTCTCAGATCACCTAATCCAACTGTTTGTTGCAGCGTGCTCGCCAATGGCCTTTAGGCCTGCAGGTGGTAGTTTGCACTGTTTCTTTGTCCATCCGTCCATCCGTCCAGCCAAGATTAAAAAAATAAATAAAATCACAATTTTAAAGAAGAGAAAGAAGTTCTGTATACGCCCTGAGGCCCATCAGGTTAGTGCTTAATCCTGGATACTAGAGGTGTAACAGCTAACCATTGAAAATCGATTTTAAAGTAATGGATATGACTACATCAGTACACGTACCTCTGAATTGCTCTAAATGTACAATGAACCGGTCGATGGCTCAATTTTAACGTCATAAATCGGTTGAATTAATATCGTTTTGCTCCTACTTCCGTGTCTTCTAACTCTCGTAAAAGTTCAAAGGTCGACATGAGGCTCTCGCAGGACTGGTCACAGGAACGTTAACTTTGTGATGTAAAAACCAAATCAGAATGTCCAATAGTGGTAGGCACTATAAACGGTAAATGTACCCATTTGAACTTTACCTTCGGCTCACAATTTGTTAATGCTGTCGTACCGGTTCAGGACGTGAAAGTTGTGCTCTGCTATTTATGCCGTGCTAACAACAGCTGGCTTCGTCTGTGCTTCTTATGTGGTGCTGCCCCCAGTGGTGAACAAAAGGCGAGCAGAGGCAGCGCCAACGTGCTGCAGCACAGTGGTAAAAACTTTTGGCTGATTCTAATTTATCACTGGAAATCAGTCCATCGCAGGTTACTTGCCCAGACAAGGCTGGTAAAGATATAACAGCCGTTAAAGATATAACAAGATAAATATTTCTTTGAAACAGATCCAGATCTCTTGCAAAATTTATTCAGCGCTTTCCCGGCTCAAAGATCGCCAATCCACAAAATTTTCTCAAGCTCTGTCCATTACTTTGTGAGCTCTCTGCTGCACAAACATACAGAAAGGACTGATCACATAACCTCTGCCCTCCTCTGATTGTTGGCAAAGACAGAGGTTGATTTCTAGAATTTGTTCTGACTTGGGATTGACTTAGACTTTTTCTAGTTTTTGTCCCCCATCACCCCGGCGGGGGAACATAGAAATGTCTGTCCACCTGTGCGTGCGTGCGGTCCAGGTGAAACGCAGTACTTGAAATAACTCTTGATAGGTTGAGTGCACAGCCACCAAATTTGTACCACAAATGCATCCCATGGAGGTCTTGGATTAGCTCGATGATGAGTGACCTTGACCTACTTTCCAAGGTCACAGAGCAAAAAAAACAAAACAAAAAAACCTTTTCCAAGATCCACAGAGCAAGAAAACTGAAAATGACAGTACTATGGTACTGACATAAGGCCTTCAGGCCAGTATCCCATTTTATCAACAGTAGTCCCTCAGTGTCACTCCGGCTGCCTTTTGTTGTGTTGTCCCTTTGCTTTTCTGGTGATATTTATTTATTAATTTTTCTGGATGTTGTGCTTGAAGAAGAGGAACGGCGTAATCATTTACAACTGAATTGGAAATGAAAGGTCTAAAGAAGTATCTTTGATGTCTTTGCTGGCGTTCTTCTTTTCTGTTCCGAACAGATCAGTATCAAACATTGTTCCTGTCCGTGCACAGCACACGTTCCCACACCCTATTTGGTATTCTTTGTTTCTTGATTGCTGTTGATATTGTGCTGCCAAGGAGCTATCTGTTGTGTTCCACTTGACGGAGTGCCAAAGTGTAACGTAGTATTCTTGCAGAGTGCAGATGTTACAGTGCTGTGGGTTGGCAGGGCAACAAATATTTTACCTTCACGTGAACTTTTATTTTATGTAAGTGAACTGCTTAAAGGTCCACCAACTCAGATTTTACACATTAATGTAGCAGCCAACAGTTACTTTCTATGCACAGATTTCGTGGCTTAATGGCGTCCTGTGAAGAGAATGGATCAACACTCTCTCTGTGCTCTGACCTTTTCCGTCCCCATTTACGTTCTCAGTCTGGCCGTGCGTATACGTTTACTGCATGAGAGAGATGCATGTGAGATTTGCCCCATAAAACCGTTGCTCCTCCCCACATTTATAGCGACAGTGATTCTCAGTCCTCCAAATTCCTTCAAAAATCACAAAAATGCCTCAGACAAAGAACATGATGGGACTAATATATGTGTGGCTTTTACCACACAGAGACCCGTTAGACCAGAGGTGTCAAACTGATTCCAGAAAGGGCCAAGAGGGTGCAGGTTTTCTTTGCAACCACCCACTCCACCAGGTGATTTCACTGATTAACATCACTTTGTGCAGATTGGATGAGTTCATCATTGAAATCACCTGGTGACGTGGGTGGTTGCAAAGAAATCATGCACCCTCTTGGCCCTTTCTGGAATCAGTTTGACACCTGTGCATTAGACCCTTTAAAAGGCTCCAACTGCTGTTCCGTCTGCTTGATGTGGGCGGTGGGGGAGCTTTGTTTATCTCCTGAAATGTGGGGCTAGTCTGCCATCTAGTGGCAGAAAAAAATTTATTAGCACCTTTACCACTCAGGCTCATTTTTACTGGCAGTAATTAAAGGGGAGCTCCAGGATTTTCTAACCCAGGACCTATTTTAGATGTTTTTGGGTTCAGCTTCTCACTCGGGACAAAACGGGTGATAATCGGTACAGTATTGTCTTAGAACACCGTCACAGGCTAACCAGCTTTACAATGTAAGGCTCCAGGGCAAGCTAAAAACTGCAACGTAAACCACTTCTTGTCGCCACTGAACAGGCGACAATGTCATTAAAGTGTCTGGTAGCATGGAGAGCATCCCTATGGAAGTAAACATGTGCATGTTTACCTCAGTAAATGTAAATCAACTTTTTAAAGGAACAGATCAGGAACAGATGTCTTAACTTTCCCTTTTTCCCGTTTGGCAACGCCGCTCTCTATACACATCTGTTGTCTTTGGATTTGTTCCCGTTATAAGCAGAACGAGCTCCTGAACATTTCCAAGTAAGTACCATACTGTTTTACAGAGCAGGTAGCTCAGTGGATAAGGAGCTGGCCTGCTAATACATAGATCTGGGTTCGAATCCCACTCGTGCTACCTGTCTGTGTCCTTGGACAAGACATTTAATCTGCTTTGTCTCAGTCCACCCAGCTGGGAAGTAACCTGTGATGGACTGGTGTCCCGTCCAGGGGGAGTGATGGGAGTCAGGGGCGTACGCTTCGAGCCATGGAAACGAAAGATAACCGCCGGCCTGATGGGCCTATAAGGACTTACTTACTTGACTATACTGTTTGTAATTCTTAAAGATTGGCATAAATGATGTCCAAGACATACTCATTCAGTGACTTGGAAATATTCATGCATTCATCTCCTGACTTGTCCAAAGAAAACTGACTGTAAAAGTGGTGATTTGAATCAAAAATAATCCTTATATTTAATTTGTGTAATTACTTATGGGCTCTGAAAATAGGAAGACTGTGTATAAAAATGGCTGTAATTCCTAAAGGTGCAGTCACACCTAGATGTTTGGGCCAACGTAGACGAACTTACTTGCAAACGTCCGTGTCTGCTCGCCTCTCATAGCCCCCGCTGGGCTCCTCCGTCCGCCGCTGATGAACGTCAAACGTGTCCAAAAATTTTCAGCATGTTTAAAATTCCTCGCCGTTTGCCGATGTACCTATGGCTACGTTGGAGGCCGTTAGAGAAAGTTAATCTCCGCTATGACCAAGTTAGCATCCGTTAGCCTCCGCTAGCTGAAGTTACTGGTGCGATCGTCTACGCTGGGCGCTGCTTTGCCCTGCCTGCTCAGAATCACCGGGCAGTGGTGTGCCGATCCCCTCTACCACACGTTGCCACATTGGCAAAAGACCCGCTTGTTCTAATGGAGCGCTGGCTAACGCCAGCCGCAGCTGGGCTCCGCTAGCATCATGTTGTGGAAAGCCGTGCTGCGTTTGAGGTTCGCTACCAAACTCTGAAACGTGAGTTTTGCTGACGTTTGGCCAATTTTCTCGGCTTTGCCCCGCGTTCACCTATGACCGCTGGGGTAAAGGTCATAGTGTGACTGCGCCTTAAATGTTTAATGTGATATTTTTGTTAAACCCCTTGAATTAAAAGTAACAGTCCACACTACTGGCACATCTTAATTGTTTCATTTAAACTCTATTGTGGTGGTGTCCAGACACAAAATTACAGAAATGGTCACTGTCCAACTACCCTACTGGACAGGGAGGACTGTATTTTCCTATATTAAATAGTGTTACACTTACGTATGCCAGTTATTGTAGGTTTGTTTTGAGAGGCTTTCTCCAGAAGTTTCCACAAAACACAAACCTTTTTTTTACTAGCTAGCTTTCTTTTGTATTTTATATTTTTTATAGATTTTGTATATACTGTGAGTATTTGCATGCACCAGGATTAGGTTTTGGCCTCACCTTCTGTTCTGATTCGACAGGGGGCCCAGAAGTTAAAGGGGCTGCGATCCTGATCTCGTTAAGAGAGCACAGGAAACTGGGAAAGTTTAAAAGTAACAGGCTGACTCAGGCTCTCTGCTGCCTTATTTAGGGTGCACAGCTGCTTTGTTGGCCTTTTCTTTGGTGAAGAAAAACACGAGTCAACATCATAAGAGAGATCTCGCCATTAATTTGAGAATGGCGTGCAATTTCTCGCAAACGCACTGCTTTTGACAGCTGTGTGTAGTGGCGTTATGCTGAATATTTAGTTATTGCACAACAATCACTTGACCGGTTTCTCTTCCCACAGGTCTTGTTTTCATGACCTCTGTCATGAGACTGGTTTAAGAAATCTGAGACTTTGGGAACGATCCAAACCAAGAGTGATTTACCTCACTGTTCAAACACTCGTGATCCGTGAAACGCAGCAGAATTTACGGCTCCTTGTGAGTCTCAGGAAAAAGTTCGAGGGTGACTTTTACATCCAAATGAGAGAAACCATTGAATAATTCAAATGCTGAAGATTTTTAACCCAGTTTTGAGTTTCGGATAACATTTCTGAACAGATATTTGTAACAGCTAACACGGTGTAATTGTAGTTAGATAGAATTATTCCACGTTAGTGCAGAGTTGTCTAAATGCTTGACTGAAACTTTTCAAGAAGGTGCAACGATGAAATGGGTTCGAACATGGCTTTATTCAGATTTTGGAGAGCCATAAGCACAATTTGTTGTCATTCAGTAATTTTCCCTGACAGCACAGCCCAGCGATGTTATGATGTCATCGGCATGAGGCATCACATTGTCCTCAACAGACAACAGTCCTAATAGTACTGTAGAGGCAGACATACCTTTCCAGTGATGGTGTTTGCAGCCAGCCATGTTGTACATGTCTTCATGTGCAGCTCGCTATATGCCCTTTCCTTAGCCTTCGCCACATCTCTTTTCATCTCCTTGGACTCCTGTCTACTTTCATAATCTCTCCGACTAGTGCTGCACAATTAATTGCATTTTCATCACCATCGCGATATGAGTAGGCACAATGAAGACATTGCAAAAGACTCCCTAAGGCACAATGAATTTAAAAAAATGATTTTATTTGCACGTCATGATGTGAGGTAAGATTTGAGCCAGAAGTGCTGGCACTCAATGTTTTTACAGCGAGTAAAGTGGAAAACTGTTCGGATTTCAGCATTTGTTTTTTTGGTGAAACTGTGGTATGTCGGGGGAAATGGAAGTGCCAGAAGTTACATTGGGTGATTTTTAGAAGGTGGAAAGTGATTACTGGTACTTTTAAGGATTTTTTTAAAAAAACAATTAACCGAATGACCTCTGGGCCAAAGTGCTTAAGTGACCTTTTGTCTAATTTTTTATTTTTTTTAATTGCAAGTCATATTGTCATCGCAGTATTGAACAGTGATATCGCACATTGCAGGTTTTCCTCATATCGTGCAGGTCTGTCTCTGACTTTCCCAATTCTTTTTCACCAACCTCTTTCTCCTTATAGTTTCCTGTACTTCTTCATTCCGCCACCAAGTCTCTTTGTCTTCCTTCCTATGTCCAGATGTCACACCCACTACCGTCCTAGCTGTCCCCCTCACCACATCTGCAGTACTTGTCCAGAGTCCAAAATCACTCCACGTCCATCCAGTAGCTGTCTCACCTCCTCCCTGAATTTCACACAACAGTCTTCCTTCTTCAGCTTCCACCATCTCATCCTTGGTTCAGCTCTCACTCTCTTTGTCTTCTTCTCCTCCAAAGTCATCTTACAAACAACCATCCGATGCTGTCTCGCTACACTCTCCCCTGCCACCGTCTTACAGTCTCCAATTCCTTTTTGGTTGCATCTCCTACATAGGATGTAGTCCACCTGTGTGCACCTTCCTTCACTCTTATATGTCACCCTGTGCTCCTCCTTCTTAAAATAAGCATAAGCCACCACAGCCATTTCCATCCTTTCTTC
>OMMV01193362.1:0-11728 GCA_900302635.1 Chatrabus melanurus
CTCCAACAACCATCAAGAACACACTATGAAAGCTGTCACTCTCTATAACGCTAACATGACATAAGATAAGTAGAAAACTGACCTGAATCAAACGTCCACTGACTGGCAGTTCCTTTGAACAAAGAGATTCGCTATAAACAACAGGTACTAATTTCCGGTCTCGTCTGCCACGCGATCTCGTGTCCGTGAATACCGCGTTTTTTTTTTTTTTGATCTCCCGCGATTTCGTGAAATGTCCGCTGCTCGCAAGTAGAAAGTTCAGTAATCACCCTGTCCGCGTCCGCGTTTTGCAGGTGGCCGCTCAAAAAAGGGAAATTCAATTAGAATTCAGTCGGTACATTGAAAAAGTGTCCCTAACTGCCAGGTGTCCGTTAAAACAAGGGTCCGTTAGAGGCAGGTTTTGCTGTATAAAATTATTAGAGGTTGCACAGCTTGTGCCAGCCTTTACACAGATACTGTGAGTGCTCTATGGAGTGGAGGAAGAAACTTTTCCCAGTGAAAACTGGCATTCGTCATGGATGCGTTCTGGCTCATACACTATCCAATGCTTCCATGGACTGGGTGTTGTGTAACGTTGTGGAAACCAGTGGCTTAGTTGCCTTTTTTGGTGAGTAAAGGTTTACTGACCTTGACTTCTGAGACGATGCTGTGATCTTTGCGGAATCGATGGATACCCTGATTGCAGCACTTGAGAAAATGAGTGAGGAATCGGAGTGTTCCAGGCTTTCAATGACTTCCTGGACCTGGCCATCAGAAGTGTATCTGTATGTGGCAAAAGTGTGGAACTTGTAGAGATATTCGCTTATCTCGGCAGTGACATTCATGTCTCAGAGTCCTCGACCTTTGAGATGCAGAGACACTTGGAGAGAGCTTATGGAGTCATGAGGTGTTTGGTGATGCCGATATCTTTTCAGGAGAACGAAGGTCCAACTCTTTGGGATCCTGGTACTTCCTGTCATATTGTATGGTTGTGAGTCTTGGACACTAACCAGTGACCTAAGGCACTGGATGTCTTTGGAACTAGGCCTCTTTGAGTACTGCTGGAATGACTTTGTGCCAAATGAGCAGTTGCTTAGGGAGACTCAGATGAGGAGTATCACTTATTTTGTGAGGGAGTGTCAGCTACGACAATTTAGTGTGTTTCTCTGGGCATGATCCAGCATGTCGGTGCCTCAGTGTTGAGGACCCCAGCGGCTGCAGAAGGCCAAGGGGACGCCCATGTTTTACTTTACTGCAGCAGGTAGATGGATACTTTCGACAGGTGGGGATGGATTGGTTGCCTGGCTGGGTGTTTCCCATCCAGGACACGGGGCGTTTCCGTGGTGTGGTGGATTTAGCAATGTGCAGCAACAGCGCATGCTCCCAGATTTGACTTGACCTGACTTAGCTTGTACCAGATGTGTAGTCATTTCACAGGATGTGTAACAGCTGTGTGATGCATATCAGCCTCCTGTCTAATTAAAGATGATTCTCTGTAAAATATACAGAGGAAAAACTTGGTTTGTTCCTCAATCAGAGCAAATAATTCTGAATAAGAAACAGTCAATTCTGCTGTAGCTCTTTCCAAACTGATCAACAAGAAGCACTGTTTTTGTCCAATAAATGAGTTAAAGTAATGTAAAGTTATATAAGAAAATAAAGTTATATCACTCATGGCAAAATGTATTAACATCATGAGTTGGGAGGCCACACAGCACTGCTGTATTTGTACTTTTCTGGAAGAAAACCAGATAGAATAGAAAACAGCTCCATGCAACAATAATTTTTCTATTCATTTCAGTATGTTCTGGGAGAACAGAACCTGGCCAGCATCTGATGAGTAACAGAACTAACAGATTTGTGAATGTGTTTGCAGAAGTCCAGATGCTATGAAAGCAGCTTATGAAGAAGTGCAGAAAGTGTTGGGTCTTTCAGCTCTGAGGCTTGATCCCGGCAACACCACCCTCACCGTAACCAGGGAGCAGCTGGACCGCATGCATGTTTTAGGTATTAATACAGCGGTGAACTACAGTGCAATAAAAACAAAATCAAAATATAGTAGTACATTGTAATAATAGATAGTACAGCTAGCGGCATGGTGGCTAGCACGCTTGCCTCACAGCAAGAAGGTCTGGGGTTCGATTCCACCCATGCCCAGTTCCTTTCTGTGTTGAGTTTGCATGTTCTCTCCGTGTCTACGTGAGTTTCCACCAGGCTCTCCGGTTTCCTCCTACTATTAAAAAAAAAAAATGCTAATTAGGTTTGTGCTCCTTACACAGCCAGTAACCAGGGCAGCGTGTGAAGATCTGGAGTTGGTCTCTGGGCACCGCTCAGTGGCTGACCACTCCTCCTAGTGTGATCAGAATGTTTTGAAAATGTCTGCGATTTGGATGGGTTAAATGTACAGACACCATTTCCCTAAGGGGATGACTAAAGAATGAATTACTATTATTGTTCATGCTGAATGATGGACAGACTACTGACAAACCAAATATAATTCTTCTTATAATACTTATACAAAATATGCATTTTGTAATTATAAAATACATTTTTTTGTTCTTATAATTACAAAAGAACTGGAAATGGTTTTACTGGTGCTATCATTATGTTCTGTCCAACAGAACAGCTCCAAAAAATATTATTGCTGGGATGTTTCAGTTTTTGTCTCGCAACATGTATGGTTTCTCCAGGCAATCCAGTTTCCTCCTATTATTAAGAAAACATGGTAATTAGGTTTGTGCTCCTTACATAGCCAGTAAGGGCTATGTAAGGAGGCTATGTTACATAGGGCAGCATGTGAAGATCTCAAGCAGACACGGAGAGAACATGCAAACTTAACACAGAAACGTTTACATACACCTAAAAACATCCTAACTCAGTTTTCCCCAACTGCACACATTCCATTTTATCAAAACATGTATGTTAAGTCAGTTCGAAAGTAGAGGCAGAGGCAGAATGTAGAGGCAGAGGCAAAACTACAAAAACAGTTTCACTGGCCAAATACCTATGGACCAAATCAGATATTTAGATAGCTACTTCTGTTCATACAATTTGATATATATATCATAAACCAGGGTGACAAGGGACAAAAGTGAAAATGGTTTTCTTTTGCCCTTAAACCAGTGGATTTACAAAGAAAACTGTGAAATATTGCATTACTTTTCTTGAAAAAATAGCTAAACTTTAGTTAGCAAACATCTCATTGGTTTAAGGGCAAAAAAATAGTTTTCAATTTTTGTCCCTTGTCACCCCATTTTACGTTTTATATAGACCTGCCCATGCACAAGAAAATTATACCTTATATGTGTGCAACATTCAATAACAGTACTGTAGTGTACCTGTATTTATAGGCTGTATTTTGCCCTGAACCAAATTTTTCTTGTGTGAAAGTACAAAAACTTGTCCAGTACAATTTTATTGTAATGACAGCAATATTCTATTGCATTCCATAGTTTTATCAAGTAATGTATAATTGTGTAATAACAAAGGTCATGTGATGGGAATCAAACCATATGTGTGCATCTTGACAGACAGAAGGAACATTCAATTTGTAAACTTACCTATCACATGATTTCCATCAAATACGTTGGCCAAGTGGTTTGTCTAAAATCTGTCTGGTCAAGAAAACAGAATGAGATGTGACTTTGAAGTTTATGTTCTGACAAAGTTCAGTCTCTAAATTCCATGGTAGGAACTGTTACTGGACATGCTGTATATGGAAGCTACTCTCTATAGAGTTGTCACTTATTTCAGAACAAAGTTGACTTGGTCAAATAGCGCTAAGCATTAGATATATTTCCAAAGTGAACACAAGATTTGACATAAGTTACAAAATTCATGGTCCCGCACACAGTCCAAAATTCCAAGGTCCACAATTGTGCACTTGTAAAAACTGTTAGTGTGGGCCGTTTATCTTATCCAAATATTGTCATACATGAATAACATCACATGCAGATGCAGACTTAGAATCCTCAGTTGCAAGCAAAATGTTTATTCACAGAAGCGGGAGATGAGAAGGGAACATCTGCAAAGCAGTAGAGGTCAGCAGTTTTCCAGCCACTTCTTGCTTAGCTTCCTTGAGGAGCACATACTGAGAGCTGAGCTGTACAGAGCCAACCAGGAGAACCGCTGTGACAGAAGAGGCAGACAGGAGATGATGGTGATAACGAGCTTACAGGAGGTAGAATAAAACAGAGGGTTGACGGCAGACAGTGGTTACAAAGGGTTGACTTTGGGCTGAGGCAGGAAATACTGGACAGAATGGAGGGGAGATGAAACCAGGATCAATTGAGATGACAAGGAGGCAGCAGGTGATGAGCTGGGGAACAAAGAGTGAGGCAAACCGATGAGAATTGCAGAGAGATGGACAAGGCTCCAACCACAGACAGACCAATGATAAAACAAAAGCACATGACCTTAGTCCATGAGCCCGAAGCAAATTTTGACCTAATTGGTGCCACTTAAGGTGACAAAACAACACTTATAATCCAGCCTCAGTATTGCAGTAATTTGCATCACTTTTTACCAAAATTGGAGCAACTTTAACTGTTAACCCCTGTTCAAACTGAAATTGACCTTTGTCACCATTTTTGCTGTTTTTACCCCATAATTCAATAACATTCAGTCATAGATAGCCCAAACTATACTTTTTTGGAATCTTTATGATCACACAAATAATATTCAATTCATTTCAAATCACTTTATTTATCGCCAAGGGGCAATTTAAAAGGGCATAAAAGTAGCTTAGAAACACAAGACATTGGATAACACACACACACACACACACACACACACAGACATTATCATTCAGCAGCCACGGGTTATTTCTAAAGTGCATTTTGCAATTTTTGTTGAGGAGCTGCACAGCCCTAGGCACGAAGGTTACCTTCCTTCTTTGTGTCCTACAGCCTGGGCACCGAAGCCTGCATCCTGAGGGGAGCCAGTCAAACGTAGAAAACAGAATATGGGAGGGGTCCAGTACATGCGATCTGATTTCACCATCTGCTGGTCACATAAGGTGCTCAGAGAGCAAATGGGCTGCTCAATGATTTTTGAGCAGACTTTGACTGTTTTCAGCAGACAGTTCCTGTTATGCAGAGTAATGGAGTTAAAACAGCAAGTGAAAGAGAAGGTTATTACGTTTTATATGAAGGCATAATAGAATGTAGTGATAATGTCCTTGTTAACACCGAATGATTTCAGCTTCCTGAGTAAGTACTGTCCCTGGTGGCATTTCTTCAGAATTTCCTCTGTGTTGGTAGAAAACTGCAGCATGCTGTCAAAGATTGTTCCTAGGTATTTGTATTCCTCCACAATCTCCACTGGCCTCCCCTAATATGGTATACTTTTCAATATGATTGGAGGATTTTTAAATTTTGACCCCTGTGTAATCCTTCATTGACCCCTACCTGGCTATAGCTACCACTCTGGGAAGGCTATCATACATTTTTGTGTAGGCCACGGTATACTGAGGCTGGATTGTAAGTGTTGTTTGGCCGCCGTAAGTGGTACCGAAAACATGCTTGACCCATAGACTACATGTGAAGGAACACAATCAGAACAAACACAATGAACTGACAAAGACAGAAAGCAGAGATGGATATACTGGAGCTGATGATGGAAACGTCAAGACAGGTGTGTGGTTAGAAACAAGAGAAACAAGATGGTTGTACACACTGGGAGGGATAAATGAACACATGGAGGAAAACCTAAAACAACACTCAAAATAGGAATACACCAAACAGGTACACAAAACTAAAATGGATACCAAATGGTGGAAAAAGTATCCGACACAGAAATAGTGAACAAACAGCATCTACAAAAACCCCAAACTAAACTTCAAACTACTTAATGGCAAACAAAATAAACAAGAACACAAGAACATGTGAACACAGACCAGACCATGAGAAATATTTTTAATGCAACAAATAAATCTAAACAAATTGCTGTCTCATTTCAGATAGCATCATAAAGGAAGCCATGCGTCTTTCCAGTGCATCCATGAATGTGCGTGTTGCCAAAGAGGACTTTCTTCTACACCTTGACAACCAGGAAACTTACCACCTAAGGAAGGATGATGTCATTGCCCTATATCCACCCATGCTGCACTATGATCCAGAAATCTATGAGGATCCCTATGTAAGAAGAATGACAACAAAGAGTCCAAATAAGACTGTTGGCCTCGGGCCCAATCAGAAAGATATTTTACCTAATAACACTCTCTCTTTCTTCTCTTCACCCAACAGGAGTATAAATTTGACCGTTTCCTGGATGAAAATGGGAAAGAGAAAACCACTTTCTATTATCATGGCCGACGTTTACGGTACTACTACATGCCTTTTGGCTCCGGGGTCACCAAATGCCCCGGCAGATTTTTTGCCATTTATGAGATCAAGCAGTTCCTCACTCTAATGTTGTCATACTTTGACATGGAATTATTGGACCCTGCCGTCAAAGTCCCACCTCTTGACCAGTCACGTGCTGGACTGGGAATCCTTCAACCAACTTATGATGTCGATTTCAAGTACAAACTGAAATCATATTACTAACATGTGAGCTGCATAGTGAATATTTAACAATGGCTTGCTGTAAAAAGATGCAAATGCTTTGTTGTACATGTAAATGGACTGTATTGTACAAATGGATTGCATATTTATAGCACTTTTCCACCTGATGCAGACCCTCAGGACTTTACAGTGATGCTGCCATGCATGGTGCTCAAATGCACACCGGGAGGAACTCAGGGACTTTGCTCAAGGGCACCTTATTGATTTTCCTGTCTGATTGGGGAATTGAACCTATGACTGCCTGGCCTCAAGCCTGCCTGAGCTGATTTTCAAAAAACATTGTCAGAAATGTGGGCCCACCCTGAAACAGAACTACTAAATTGTAGGGTAGAACCACAAAAATGGGTATGTAAATCCTCTGAGGCCCATTGGTGCCGGTGGTTATCCCTGGATACTGTGGCGTCAAGTGCATGAGAGTCTATGACTCCTCCTGGATGGACTGCTAGTACATCACAGGTTACTTTCCCAGTAAAGGCCTTTACCCATTTACAATGGGGTAGAGTGTCTTTTTGAACCTTAGTCTACATATTTGTAGCCCAACTCCAATCCCAAGGAGCTACCTGCTCTGCTGAGCTGAGGTGAAAAATGTATTTTCTATTTAAATACCTCAGCTTTGATGTTGATGTCTCTGGATCAGATGCCTGAGATGCTTGGGAAGACCTCATGGAGTCATGAGGTCCCTTGACAGAACTGTTTGGTGATGCTGATACCTTTGCAGGACAACAAGGTCCAAGTCTTTAGAGTGCTGGTGCTTTCTGTCTTACTGTATGGTTGTGAGACTTGGACAGAGACCAGTGACCTAAGGCAATAAATGAATGTCTTTGGAACCAGGTCTCTTCGGAGGATCCTTGAGTACCAGTGGAATGACTTTGTGTCAAACAAACGGTTACTTAGGGAGACTCAGGTGAGGAGTATCACTTGCATTGTGAGGACATGTCAGCTATGACATTTTGGTCATGTGGCACGGTTTTTCTCGGCATGATCCAGCATGCAGGTACCTCAGTATTGAGGACCCCAGCAGATGGAAAACGCCAAGGGGACGGCCACGTTTTACCTCACTGAGGCAGATAGATGGCTACTTTTGAGAGGTGGACTGGTTGTCTGCCTAGCTGGTTGCCATCCAGGACCCAAGGTGGTTCCGTAGTGTGGTGCAGCGTGCAGCATCAGCGCATGCTCCCAGACCTGACCTATTTATAAATTGTTTGATAGGGCATGTTCATAATGCAATGTATATTAAGGAAACTTTCAAAAAAACTGGGCTAATCCTGGGGTAGATTTGATATTTTGAAGAAAAATCTAATAAATGTCTTCAAAATAGATATTAAAGTTTGGAGCCAAAAATATCAAAGACCCTGAGGTGATGCAGCCTGAAAGAAACGAGTGTGTTCAGCTCTACGAGGACCTGCCTGTGTGGATGTGGCTTTAAAGGAGTCATGTTCCAAAATCAGTTTTTATTAAGATATTTACAGATAAATATTTTTCACAGTGACAAATTTATGTAATTCTGTGTCAGTGCCTCTAGAACCCCACCCCCCACTGTGACAACTGAAACAGCTTGTTTTAGACTTTTGTGACATATGCCACAGACCTTCATATCTGGACTCCTGCTTACCCTGGGAGACACGCCCACTGCTCAGCCGATCATAGTTTTCAGAAGGACACATGGCCACCGGCAGTTTCTTTCAATTGAAAGTGACAGACACAAAAAAAGGTTATTTCTTCGTTTGCTTTTTAAGGGCAACTGGTGACCAATATTGGCTTGGTGGAATACTTTATATTGCATAGGAAGGAGCCACTGGTGGTGCTGCTCCTGCTCGTCCTCTGGAGAAGGAGCACCTCTTTACTGCACGGACCAGCTCATTAAGCAGGAGCCCAGTTATGGACTTTGCTGCTTGGTGACAAGTCCAACGTTTGCACTGGTCCTGCTGCATTTCAATCATCAGACTGCAATTACTGTGCATAATTCAAGTATATAAAACATTTCAAGTGATGATTGCAACATTTATGCTTTGTAATTAATTTTTTAATATGTGTAATTACTGAAAACAAACTGAATACATCACTTTATGATATATTCAGCATGTGATCAGCACCATGACGCAGTTGACCTGAATACTCTCTTCTTGCACACATAGCAAAATGCCAAGTTGGTCATAGGAAGATTACCAGATAACACTCAAGTATGTTTAATTGAAGATGTGCATTTTTTAAATGCATTTGTCAAACTTATTAGAGGGGTTAAGACTGGCAAACAAGTCAGTGAGATATTTGTGTTGCACCAGGACCGTTGGCTGTACTGTGCACTTAGTGAAGCTGACTGAGTATGTATGTGGCTGTTTGGAAACACGTTCTGGTGAAATGTAAATAATAAAACAAGAGAAAACCTATTTGTCAGGTCTAGCCAATACTTTGCACACCAAAGTGGAAGGTCCACACCTGTTTTAACTCAATTTTAAGATTGCATATCTTTTTATAAATAGGTTGCCATGAATCCAGATGGAAAGCAAGAATATCATAGTAATTGTGGACACCAATGTGAAACTATAGTTCTTTTTTAAATCATTGATCATTTCAGGTCATTTCATTTCATGAAAATGTCAAACCGCTATGGGTGCTAACATCTACGTACTGCTGTAAATACTTAATAAATCATGACATTTGTACAGTTGTTCATGACGTGCAATAATGTTCTTTAACTGTTAAATTTAACATACAGTGAACTCATCATTGAAAACAAATGCTTTTCTGTTGTATTTATAGGCTCTTTTATGTTGTTCAAGACCTCAAACAGCATCAGAAATATGCACACACACACACACCAATTTCAATTTCAAATTGAATTTGGGAGAAGCTGATATATATATATATATATATATATATATATATATATACTCTTTTAATCAGTTTTATTTTCCAAAACTGTATATTAAATTTTGGTCATCAAGATATTATGCCATTACAAGTTAACATACACTCACTGGCTACGTAGCTTTGTAGTAACAAGTTGGACCCCTTTCACCATCAGAACAGCCTTAACTCACTTAACATTTATTGTCATGGGTTCAACAAGGTGCTGGAAACATTCCTCAGAGATTTTGGTCCATATTGACACTATAGCATTAGGCAGTTGCCACACCATTACACCAACAGCCTGAATTGTTGATACAAGCCTGGATGGATCCATGCTTTCACCAAGTGTGTTGTTTCTGCCAAGTTGTCATCCCACCATTTGAAAGCTGTTGCAGAAGTTGATACTCAGACCAGGCAACATTTTGTCCCATTTTTCATATACCAGTTTTGGTGAGCCTGTTCTTGTTCTTAGCTGACAGGAGTGGCACCCGGTGTGGTCTGCTGCTGCTGTAACGCATCTGCTACAGCTTTGCCCATGTTTTGCGTTCAGAGATGCTCTTCTCCACACTTGGCTGGGGTGTGACACCCCCAGGAATTATAGATGAAACATTTAACAAACTCAAAACAAAAATCCAAAATATGAAGCCACACACCCTGTACACAAATGCACATTAGCATAAGCCATACCCACTTCAGGTGATGGTATCTCCAAATGGTTTTCTGGTGTATAATTACTCTCAGTGACTGTTGGAAGATCTATGCTGAGATGGCCATCTAACAGCTTTGCATGGGGAGCCTGAAGCTCCATGATACCAGCACATATACTTAGGGTGTGCGTAGGTCAGGTCAAAGAGGATGATGAACTCTAATCCAACAAGTGACCAGCTGATTTGGTCATCTAGGATAGAAGTAGAAGAAGTAAGTCCTATACTGTGCAGGCCCTGAGAAACAACGGGCTGGTGCTTATCCCTGGATACCGTAGTATGAAGCAGATACGAGATGACATCTGACCCTGGGCAGGACACCAGCCCATCACAAGTTACTTCCCCAGCAAAGACCAGATACATGGAAAGGATAATGCAGATGAAAAGTTCTGTCCAAGGACACAAACAGGTAGCCTGAAGGACAGACCTGGAATCAAACTCCAGTCTATATGTTGGTAGTCCAACTCCTATCCCAGAGCCACCTGCTCTATGCTGTCTAGGATAGCACAGAGTCTTAATGCCTTGTCTGGCTGACCTTTGGGATGTCCTTTGATAATGCAGATTTTACAGCAATAGAGTTATGACCTTTTCCACATACCCTGTACACTTGGAATCCACATCAATTGCCTGCTCACGTTTCTGTTCCTCCTCCCCGCCATGCTCTGCTTCAGGGGATTGAGTACTCAGTGGGGTAGGTCCTGTGATGTGGAGATCAAACCTTGCACTGAACAGAAACTTTACAGTTCTTAGCCACATGGATGGTTGGCATTGGAGCCGCATCAAAATGAAATTCCTTCAGGAACGCTTTTCTTTCCTCGATGGGTTTTGTCCCAAAGATTCCAGTGTTTTAGGGGTTATGGTTTCTCGTGTATGGGGCACTGTTTATCAATGTCTGTCTTGCTGCCAGTTGTTTCTTTGCATCTGGAACAGGAGACACTTCAGTTTTAGCGATTGCAACAAACCCTTTAGCACGCCTATCTCTTTTGATTGTGTTCTCAAACTATGATTTAGTTGAGAAACTTGGATTGCTTTGTATGTAGCCGTTCTATCAGAAGAAACTGACAAAGAATGAGAATGGCGGAAATTGATTCGGGTCCTGATCTTCCACCTGGTGCAAAGGAGAGCACAGTGCAGCAAAAGTGTTCCTGGTAGTTTCCCCATGATGCTGTTGTGGATTTCATGCCCACCACTCGCATAATGTTGATACAGAGTAGAATTACGCTCACGTGTATGTGCATGTACTGTAGGTCTAAAAATGAGGTTTGGTCAGGTGCAGTGCAAGGCAAGGCAAGGCAAGGCAATTTTATTTATATAGCGCCATTCATACACAAGGCAATTCAAGGTGCTTTACAAGCGAAATACATTAAAATAAAACATTAAAGGAGATCATTAAAAACAAAAGCTAAAAGCAAGACAATAAATAGCTAAAAACGGCAGAAAAAATGCATTTAAAAAGCAAACAAAGCAAAAGCAACAGCAGACAAATATAAAAACAATAGCTACAGATTATCCTAATAATAAGTTACATATCTAGTTCAATGGTAAGCTGCAGTAAATAATAATGTTTTAAGCCCTGATTTAAATGAGCTGACAGTTTCAGCCGACCTCAGATATTCTGGAAGTTTGTTC